>CATIWK010035839.1:0-12458 GCA_949634005.1 Mallotus japonicus | reverse complement strand
ATATATTGGTGGTCATTAAAATTTTTACTTATTTCATTTGGAATACTAGACTTTAATTAATTTCATTTTAGTCACCAATATGAGTTGGCATTTAACTTGTATGCTTATGTAGTGAATATTTTTTGAATATTCCAACTCTGGTTATCACATCAGCAAAATGCCACAAAGTGACATGTTGATGATACTTGAATTAAAGTTCAATTATCAAAGAGAAACCACTTGAAATTTGAAAAAATTACACCCTACACCAACTTTGATCTAATTATTTTCAAATATATGGTTAGTTTTTTTCGGTTGTACTTTTATGTGTTTCAATAACACAATTTTTTTCAGTTTTACATTTCTTCTTCTTCTTCTTCTTTTTATTTTGTTTTTGAATTTGTGTTGAACCATGCTCCATACTCGTTGCAAAGAAAGGAAGACAGCTACACTCCATTCAGCCATACTTCATTCTCATCGATGTTTCTTCTTCTTCTTGTTATTCTTCTTGTTTTTTTCTTTTTTTAAGTTGTGGGTGTTGATAGATTTTTTGGATTTTTTTTTTAAATTTGATGAGAAATTCTTGAATTTGGATTTGTGTTTCTTATTTTTTTTTCTTATTTTGTTTTTAGATTTGTATTTCTAGTACTATAGATATTGATATATTTTTTTTCTCATATTGTTTTTGAATTTGTGTTTCTGGTACTATGAGTATTGATAAATTTTTGCCAATGCATGGGTTTTAATTGATTTGGTGAGTGTGTGTTATGTTTTTTCTGTTGTTTTTTTTATTGTTTCGATTGTTTTGACTGTTTCGATTGTTTAAGTTATTTTCATAATTATTTTTATTTGATTGTTTCAGTTGTTTTTGTTGTTTTCATGGTTATTTTTATTCAGTTATTTCGGTTGTTTCATTTATTTTTATTGTTTAAAACAATCACCTTATTTTTTAAATAATTATTATTATATATTTTAAAAAAATTCAATGGTATTTTTGAAAATTTTTCTATTTTTTGATTATTTATAAAAAAAATTTCTTAAAATTTAATATTTAAAATGAAATTAATGGAAAGTTAGATGCACACCAAAATATTTAACCCACCATAGGTATTGTCCTTAACCCACTTTAATTCTACCTAAAACAAAGTCAAATTTTGGGCTTAATTGCATGTATAGTATTTACAGCATTATCTCCACTACTAGCATTTTGAACCCTTACGTGGACCATTTTATTGATTGAATGACCTATAGTTCAACTCGAGGAAGGAAAAAAAAAAGTTATTGCATGCCAAATGGGTACAATTGAGTTGAATTTTTTGATACATCACATGAATTCTTTATGCAAATTATAGTTCAAATTAGTCAATGTTTATTAAACATTAAAGTTATAGGCTGTCCATTAGAGCAAAACATTTTTTTATCTGGGTCAAACACTCAAATGATGAATATTTTTTTCATAATTCAAAAAAAAATATAAATTTAATTTTTAACTATTATAAAATAATGAAATTTCTCAAATTAAAAGATATATTTCTGTCTACATAATTAATACCATTACAAGAAATGGCATAAGTGAAATATCAGATTTTGAACTTTTAAGAAAAAAAATCCTTTATGGTAAGAGTTGTAGTGACTATAACACCTCTATTTCTCTTATTAATGAAATTTAATTAAAATTTGATTTCATACTACAATAGAGATGTGTGTATTTTATAATAAAATTAATAATTATTTTTATCAATCATTATTAAATTATAATTAATATATATAATTTGTAATATTTGTCAATAGTTATAATTGAACAATTGAACAATAACTAATCTAACGGTGTTTCAAACCACTCTAAAAGTTGAACTCAAAATTGTGATTTTAAAACATTTCTAGTACCCATAAATAAAATTCATTATTATTTTTTGTTAATAAAGAGGTTATTAAACCTAAATATTGATGGATTGCATAATAAAAAATAATAGGATTTAAACCTTACACCTTAATGCCATTAAAATGACCTAAACACTTCTACTCCTTCACTAGCAACTTGGTTACTATTTATTGGTGGTTGCGCTACTAATTTATAGTTATTATTGGATCTTCTTTGGTAGAAAAGTTAACCAAAAAATAATAGTATATATTGAATAAAATAAAATTAAAACTACTTATGAGGGAGTAATTAAGTAGTAAATTTTCTTCAAAGTGGAGGATTTGAATCATACCCTCGTCGATTTAAAAGGGAATAACTGTCCCTTATTATACAGTTTATTAATACTTAGGTCATGTGATCTTTCATGATAAAAAACTTAAAACTAATTCAATTAAAAATTTACCAAAAATCCTTAAAAAAAAGACCAAAAAATTAAAATTTAAATATGACAAGTCAAGCAAAACATAGGAAAAGTGCACTATTCAAGATTCAAAAGGTGGACTACTGCTTAAGCAATCACTGGCCCACGATGGACCATTAAATGGGCCATCAATGTATATGGTCCATATTCTAACCATTTAATCTGGCCCATAAATCGTCTTAAATGAGAAAAATGAGAGCCCACCATCTATAAAGATTGGCCCATAAGGAGTGAATTTAATTTATTTTTTTTTTGCCAATTACGACTGGGGCGATATGGGAGAGAAAGGGAACTCGATACTGGATCCTCCACTATATATCCGTAAAGACTTGATCACAACTCTGGCGAGTGACCCTAATTTGGTACTAACAGTCATGGAGGATCAATTTATTTAGTTTGACCAATTAGCTGGACTACAAAAAGATTAAAGAATATTGGATTAATTATGTAACTTGTATAGTTCATATAGACAATCATGTTTAATCATAAGCATAAATCACATCAAAGTAACATTAGTCGTTGAAATAATTCACAAGTTCGAAAAGAAGTCAATTATTGCATTTTTTTTTTTTGAGAAAAGTCAATTATTGCATTTGGGATTAAAGTTAATCTAATGTATTTACCCTATTTCAAATGATGCATTTTCAAGGAATGTCTCATCAGTGATTTGCTTGATTAGTTGATTTTGCTGTTTATTTTGGAGCACCGAAAATGATTGGATGGTTTAAGTTTTTTTTATCTGAATCACCGGTATTTAGAGTTCATTGAACTCTAACTAATTCGACTGAATTTTACTGTTTATTTTGGAGCACCGAAAATGATTGGATGGTTTAAGTTTTTTTTTTATCTGAATCACCGGTATTTAGAGTTCATTGAACTCTAACTAATCCGACTGAATTACCATTTATCACAAGGATGACAAAAATCTCTCAGCAACTAATTCAATGGTTTAAGTTTTTAAACACTCATTAATACATTTAACATGTTAATATTAACGTTATTGTTAGTGATAAAGATCGAATTTCTGATTTTAATAATGCTCACTTCAGGTGAGATTTTTTTTTTTTTAAAAATTAATAATAATTCCAATAAAGAAGGAAGCAAGAGACTAGCAAAGCTAGCA
Source organism: Mallotus japonicus (assembly GCA_949634005.1). Taxonomy (NCBI): domain Eukaryota; kingdom Viridiplantae; phylum Streptophyta; class Magnoliopsida; order Malpighiales; family Euphorbiaceae; genus Mallotus; species Mallotus japonicus. The sequence continues at coordinate 9,014 of CATIWK010035839.1, read as the reverse complement.
CCAAACCAGATACAACAAAATCAAGGCTAGAAAAACTAGCTGAAGGGATTGCCATCCAGAGCAATCACATGCCGAAGAAACCAAAGAAAAAAAAACAAATACAACAGATAGCAGACCAAAACAAAAAAACCAATCATCGACTCATATCCCTAAAGCATCCTTGATTAACAATTTGACAAGCTTGGGGTGAGTGTAAGTGCAGATAAGACCATGCTGGAATTGGTCGGCGTTAGAAGCTATCCAGTGAGCTACCTTATTAGCTTCCCTCTTAACATGAGAAAATTTTGCATACAGGCCTCTAAGAGTAGGCATACAGTTGACCTGAATATCCTTAACCATAGCAATATACTCCCAGTTACTCTGAGAATTGCCATCATTCATCGCCTCCACTAAAGCCTCAACACATCATTTAGCATCTGATTCAACCTCAACATACTAGATATTATGATTTCTCACAAAATAACAAGCTAGCTTTAGCGCTTCCATCTCAGCAACTGCTGTAGAATCACATTTGATTACCCTAGCCCCTGCAAATTGGATGTCACCCTTTTCATTTCTGCAAACAAAAGCAGCCTTGCCCAAGCTTAGATGAGAAGTGAAACTAGCATCACAATTAAACTTGAGATAACCTTGGATAGGCTTTTCCCATTTGACAACATTTGTCATGTTATCTGTACCTCTTGGGATCGATATTTTGTTAAAATCCAACCACTCTGTTAATTGATGTGAAGCCTTAGTGATCACTACCTTCGGGTCGTACACATTCCCCTTGAAAATTTCCTCATTTCTGTGATTCCAAATCTGCCAGCATGTCATGGCAGCTAACTCCAACCTAAAATCCCATTCATCCCCTTTTAATCGAAGCAACATCTCCTTCCACCATCTAATAAAACTCAGCCCTTCTATAACTTGAAATCTGAAATTCAACGGTGAGCCAAACCACACCACTACAGCCTTGGGGCATAAAAATAATGCGTGTTCTAAATTTTCAGCCATTTCACCACATATTTGGCAACTATTGTCTCCTTGGCAGCGTCTTAAAAGGAGTTGATCCTTCATAGCTATAGCTTTGCTTAAACATCTCCAAATGAAGTATTTCACTTTCTCAGGGACTTGCAATTGCCATGTTCTAAGCCATTCTGCTTTTGTACAGTAATTATTGGTTGAGGGAACCAAAGAAGAGCTTGATTCAGATAACTCTTTTTTAAGCAAATGATATCCTGACTTCACTAAATAATTCCCTTTCCTATCATAGTGCCAAACAAGCTTGTCCACTCTATCTCACCCCATAATCGAAATTTTTTTAATAGCTTCAACTTCTTCAGCTTGAAAGAATTGATTGAGAGCATTTGAGTTCCAAGATTTGCTTGGTTGATCTATCAACTCTTTAACCAGAAGAAAGGGAGAATTATAGTTGTTATTCCTTTGAACTTTGAAACTGGGTAGACTAGGAACCCATTTGTCTTCCCAAGCGCTAACTCTTTGACCTGAAGATATATTCCATCTGCTGCCTTTGAAATAACCTCTCTCCCTTCAAGCAGACTCCTCCAGAGCCACGAGGGTCTACTTCCCATCTTTGCTTCCATGAATGTATCATGAGGGTGGTAAATGCTCTTCAAAATTCTTGAACTTAGAAGTGATGGATTTTTAATAATGCGCCAGCTTTGCTTAGCTAAGAGGGCCTGGTTGAAGAGATGAAAATCCCGAAACCCCAATCCACCTGTGTACTTGCTTTCAGTGATTTTCCGCTAAGCCACCCAATTTATCTTTTTTTTATCTACCGCTTGCGCCCACCAAAAATTCCTCACCATTTGCTCCAATTTTCTGATTACTGAAAAAGGGAGTTTAAAACCGACATGATATATGTTGGAATAGTTTGTAACACGACTTTGACCATCACATTTTTCCCTGCAAAAGAGAGTAAGTTTGCCTTCCAATTTTAAGACTTCTGAAGAACTTTTGCACAGATGGCGTCACAGAGCCTAGCTTTTAATCTCTCCCAAAAGACAGGAATCCCCAAATACTTATTTAACATTCTGTCTTCCTTGACCCCAAACATCCCACATATTTGGCTTTGAACACAAAAAGGAGTATTAGCACTGTATAACACGCCAGCTTTATTCAGATTAACCTTCTGGCCTGAAGCTTCGCAATATAGCAATAAAATTTTCTGGAGTTCCATGGCTTCCTTTATGTCCGCAGTGCCAAAAAGGATGGTGTTATCAGCAAATTGGACATGTGTGAGGGCAGGGCTACCTCTCTTGATTTTGTAGCCAATGAGCTTGCCATCTTCTACATCCTGTATCAATATTTTGGATAAAATATTAGAAATTAATATGAAGATGTATGGTGAAAGGGGATCGATCACCTTGGCGGATTCCATGTGAAGGGTAGAAAAAAGGTTGAGCATTTCCATTGACTATGATAGCATAGCTAACTGATCGGATACACTTCATACTAAGCATAATCCATTTACTATTAAAACCCAATCTACCCAAGACTTGTTCAATGAAAAGCCAATCTACCCTGTCATAAGCTTATTCCATGTCTAACTTTAGAGCCATATTAAATTTCCTGCTCTTGTGCTTTATCTTCAATCCATGAAATGCTTCATGAGTAATTATGACATTATCAACTATGCTCTGGTTTGGAACAAAAGCTGACTAGAATGGAGAGATGATTTTGTCAAGCCAGCTCCGTATACGATTTGCCATAAGTTTTGCTATAATCTTGTACATAAAGTTGCAACAACTTATGGGTCTAAAATCAGAAAATCTCTCCGAATTTTGCACTTTTGGGACAAGCGCTATATGTGTTCTATTAAGTTCTGGAGGTAATAATCCTGACTCAAAAAAATTTTTTACCAGCAAAATGATGTCACCTTTAACAATCTCCCAATTTTCTTGGAAAAAAGCACCTGGAAAGCCATCTGGTCCAGGCGCTTGAAGTTTCCCTAGATGGAAGGCTGTATTTTTAATTTCAGCTTCTGATACTTCTGCCAGTAATTTGTAATTCATCTCCTTCGTGACTAAAACCGGAATGCTATGTAACACTCTGTGGTCGATACTCGTTGGTTCAGCTCTGTACAACTTTTGAAAAAATCTCGATGCCTCCTTAAAAACTGCATCTTCAGAGATTAGCCATGTAGCATCTTCTTTTTTAATTTTAACGATCCTATTCCTTTATCTCCTTTGTACGGAAGAGATATGGAAAAATCGAGAGTTTCGATCTCCTTCCTTCAACCATGTAATTCGGGACCTTTGTAACCAGTATAACTCTTCTTGCTTCCATAAATGCATTACTTCTTATTTCAATTACTTTTCCTCCATCTTCACCTCCTCAGTCATATCACCTTCATTGAGATCATTAATTCTAGTCTTCAAAAGCTCTATGTGTTGCTTTGGATCTTTGAATTTTCCTTTACTCCACTTCATTAGTTTAGTAGCACAAAGAGATAGTTTTTTCGTAAAGTTTCCCTTGTTCTCATTCTCCCAAACATTCTTGATGATCTGTTGGCAATTTGTTTCACGCTGCCATTTCACTTCAAATTTAAAGCTTTTTTTGTACCTCCTCTGTTTTTTCTGTAATTGCAAGATCATTGGCCGGTGATTTGAGGCCCTGAACCGTTCATGAACCACAATAGCTTCATAGAAAGCCACTCGCGATTCTGGATTAGCTAACGCCTGATCTAATCGAATCATAATCCTATCATTACCTTGTTGTCTATTGTGCCATGTAAACCGAGGACCTTTGAAATCAATCTCCATCAAATTGCATCCACTAATGAACTCACCAAGTTTTGCAGCCTCCACCTAGTTGAACCTTCTACCTCCTATCTTATCTTTTGGGTCAGAATATTGGTTGAAATCACCTGCTATCAACCAAGGACACCCATATTGAGGACACAGTTAACTCACCTCTTCATAGATCATGTCCCTCTCTCTACGATCTGAAGGTCCATAGAACCCCGTGAACTTCCAAGTGACTCCGTTGTCTACCATAATGTCAATATAGTGTTGCCTCTTCTTTAAGATTGTTACCCTCCACTCAAACTTCCACCAGATTGCCAAGCCTCCAGACTTTCCAATGGGTTCCACATACTCACCGGAGTCAAACTTATTTTTGAGACGGAGAGTTTCCAACTTCTGCTCACTCTACTTCGTTTCACAAAGAAACACCATTTGGGGATCATGATGTTTGATGAGATCTCGCAGAAATCTTTCCGTAGTGGGGTTACCAATCCCTTGGCAATTCCACACTAGTATATTCATGGGAAAATAGCCAACAACTTCTATTTGCGTCGATCGATCCACACCAAAGAAGTGACGCTACCACTAGAAAACCGAAACCACCAAAAGATAAGGTTCACTAAAAACGCTATCTAAGATAGCACCAAGGAAACATAAGAGAAGACGCCGGAAAACAGCACAATGAAACTGTAGTAGCTACAGTACTAAAAAAAACCCTTCGGAAGGGGCTATTACAATTTGTATCCTTACTCAAATACTTCAGGTGAGATTTTGTATCACTGCTTAAGGCGAAATTAATTATTTTTTATTTTAAAGGGAGAGAAAATAGATTATTAAAATTTTTTACCATGTTTAAAGAGATCTTATTTTTGATTAACTACTAGTTTTTATGTCAAATCATAAAGACTCGCCTGCACCTTGATAGTTAATGGCATCCAGGCTAGAGAATGTCTATGAAGAAGGCCATGATTTAATCTCTGCTCTTCTAAAAGAATATTAATACTCTTAACATTAATATACACCCATTTCATCTACACTAAAAAAGCGATAAAACTCTTTAATGACACTAAGGTTTAATAAGCGATAAAACTCTTTAATGACACTAAGGTTTAATTTTAGATCACCGCAAGGATGAAATTTTCTAAAAAACTACTAGGTATAATATATTTGTAGTTCTTTATATTTGTCATTTTTTTTTTTATCAATTTGATACTTTAACTTATAATTTTACCATTTTAACACATGAATTCATCTAAAATGTAATTTTAAAACTCCTATCAGTATGATAGAATAACGAATCAGTATGTGTCATATTTTAAGTATTTTATTAATAAAATTGCAAGTAAAGGTGTCAAATTAACAAAACAAAAATGATTGTTGTCGTGGACTTGCTCCAAAAGCAGTGAATAAAAAAAGGAGGGGGCCCTATATTTTTATAAAAAAAAACCAACTTAAAAGAAACTGTCCCCTGATTGTAGTGGGGCAATTTCGTCAAAAAAATTAATAAAGAAATGCGAGCCACCATGTAGCAGCCCGCTATATTTATCATCACTCTTAACAAAAAATAATAAGTATATGGAGATGACAAATATATTATGTCATTTAGAATAGTTCAAATTAGACAAATTTAAATGTTAAAATGACCAAACTGTGAATTTAAATATTAAACTAACAAATAATATTAAGTATAGAAAATTGCAAACATATTGTGCTAAATACTATTAGCTTATATAGCTTTCCATAAAAAAGGATAATAAAGAGCAATTTGGGTAATTTAGCAACTAGCCACGAAAATAAAATAGATTTTAAAATTTTCACTTCCACTCTAAGATTAGCCAGAATAGAATTATGACATGAAATTCTTTGATTGACAAATGAAAAGCAGAGTTCACCTATGTTTGGAAGAATTTTATAGGAATAATCATGTGTATTTGATATGAGTTCATAAAAACATTTAATTGATCTTATTGTTCAATTTTTATTCTCCTAAACATCAAGTTTTACATCACATTTACCTTAGTTAGGCTATTATTTTTCATTTCCCAACTTCTTCTCTCTTCAGACCTAAGAAAATAATTATTGAATGTACTTTTGTTTCCAAAACCATCCTAGTGGTGGATGGTATGGCTAATCAACAATGATATCATTAGTTGTTGCATTAAAAAACAAATTGGAGATTAGTAATTATCAATACCTAATGCATGAGACATAATTTGTTAGTCTTTAATGCATCACCTTTCATTTCTTTTATTACAATTTTTTGGAAGTACCTAATTTCCATTTTCATTTTATATGCCCAACTTATGCAACATATTATTGCACAAAAAGAATTAAAAGAACAAAACATAAATATGATTTTGTAATCATATGTATATATGTTAGTTTCGAGTAATCTAATTGTATAATTCCTTTCAAAGCATTAATAGGTCAAGGGTTCGATTCTTATTTCTCTGTTAATATATATATATATATATGAATTATTAAATTTATATAGGTATGTAAGCAAATATTCATAGATCTTAGACAAATGACCTTAGTGGACATCACATTGTAAACAAATTAATTTAACAAGCTATAAAAGATGCTGAAATAATAATGGTGACCATATATTTATGTCTTGGTAATTAAGAAAATTTTGGTTATTGATGTTGGAAATCATATGTTAACAAAAGGAATGAAGAAACAATTACAACTACCATAGCCAAAAATAGCCAAAAGGACAACTGGGTTGGAGGTTATTAAATGGCAATTAAATTTCCAATTTAATGAACAAAAAATGAGTACATTATTAGATGGGTGGACATTAATTATTATAATCAATGAGACTTAAAATAATTATAAAAAAATTTGCTTTGGATAAGGCCAAAAAGAAAGAATGTCTTATGTTAATTGTTATACAATTCTATCAAATATTAGAATACTATAGTTTTATATTGTTTATTCTATGATTTGAATTATTTCAATTTATACAATAATTTTTATACATACATTTTTTTTAATAACTACATTAGACATTCAATAATCACAAAAACTTCAACTAATTTGAATCAAGTTGAATAAACCCCTTAGGACAAAACTAATCACAATAAATTTGTTTACATTCCAAATTGTGATAAAAGCAGCTATTTTTGACCTAACGGTCATCAAAGTTTAAATTTGAATAGTATTATCAAAGAGAATAAAGAAAAAAAGGAAAAAGATGGTGATGATAATTTTTTTTTAAAGGGAAAAAGGCAGAAGAAGAGAGGAAAAATAAAATTAAAAGAATTAATGTTTACATGACAGTGGTCACATGAAAAAGAAGATAGAAAGTGAAGAAAAAGCTGTGTTTTTTTGTCACACAATTCATGGAGAAACAACATCATGTTGTGAGGTGGGTTGATTTTAATTATTATGATAACTCATGAAAAGGAGGTTCTACCAAAAAAAAAAAAAAGAATAATGACCTCCATATAAAGAAATTGAACCAATGATTAATTAGGTAAAAAAGCAATAGCTTCTGTCTTCTTTTGTAGTCTAATAATTCAGGTGATGGACATTATAAAGTGAAGTTATAAGTTCGATCTTCCACTTCCCCTTAATCTTCCAGTTGTTAAAAAAAAAAAAAACTTCTCAACTTGAGTTTTGTATGTCTAATTGTTGAAATAAATTAGACAAATTATAATAATATATATTATAAATTTTTAATTATATATTATTAATTTATGATATATATATATATATATATTAAAAATTTTGTATATAAGAAAACAAATTAATAATATATATCATAAATTTTATATATCAATTATGCAATTATTAGGTAAAATTGATAAGTTTTTTTCTCATTGAAAATGAAAGTTATATAATATTTTTCTTAAGTTTTATAGAGGATTATATTAAAAAATGAGCACTTTTATTTTGTAAATTTTAATTTTTGGTTTGAATAAATTAATTTTAAACTGATAAAAATTTTATTTAATGCAGTATATAAGAATTCATTAAAATATTAATTTACAATGACTGTCGGGATTAGCCGGCATGAAGCTATTCTCGCTTAAATGATGTTTTGAATTCAAACCGCAACATCTGCAGTCACGTTAAATTAGTTGTTTAATAAATTATGAATGTCAATGGTTTACAACAAAAAAATATTATTTTATAAAATAAAATTCATATATCATAAAAACACAATTGATTTAATTTTTATTATGATTGTACGAGATTAATTTTTCATATTTAATAATAATTATATGATTTTTATCTTATAAAAAAAGTAAAAGTACGCTAAAATTGCTCAATAGTTGTTATAATACACTAATGTCAATACAAATTTCCATTGCTAGTAGTAGAACATATAGGGTGATGACAAATTTGTCAATTTTGGATTTAATTGATTGGAAGAATTAACATCTTGCTACCCACTTCATCAAGAACATTGGAATCTAAAACATTGAAACAAAAACCATTTTGTGGGTGGTCAATACCTTTGATAGAAAGACTAAACAAAGAGAAAAAAAATATCATTATTCCAACCTTTCTTTTCTTCTTTATTCATGTGTTCAAAACGTAAAATAAGGAGCCAAAATCAATTTTTATAAAATTATAAAATATTCCATGATATAAATAATCCTATTTTCTCATAAAAGTCAAATAATAATTGAGTCAATTACTTGTTTGGATCTTATGCTAATTCTTTTTTTTTCTTTTTGCTAATCATACATCTTTTAATAATTTCTTTTTTTTTATCACTCAAAATTAGAATTTATTATGAAATTGCACCAAGAAAAAAATAAAATAAATTAATAATTAAACCTTAACTAATTTTGCAAACACCCCATGTTGAAAAATGAAATTTCTTGCCCCCGCTCAACGAAAAAGCATAAAGTAGGTTATAATTTGTGAATTAAAAAACACACATAACTATCTTTGTCAGTTTAAAAGTAATTTATTCAAACAAAAAATTAAAATTTACAAAATAAAAGTGCTCATTCTTTAATATAATCCGCTATAAAACTTAAGAAAAATATTATAGAACTTTCATTTTCAATGAGAAAAAAACATATCAATTTCACCGAATAATTTGGCAAAGGTTGAATAGGTTAATGTTTATATTTTTTTTAAAAAATGTAATAATAAGTTTTTTTTGAGAAAAAAATATTAATAAGTTAAGAGTTTAAATTTTTTTTAATTTAATAAAATTTTATCATTTAATATTTTTATTTTTAAATTATATACTTATAAAATATTTTAGATAATTCTTTTACAATTTTGATGTAAATTATT
>CATIWK010035763.1:0-10176 GCA_949634005.1 Mallotus japonicus | reverse complement strand
ATCACCTTTAACTGATTTTTCTCACAGTCATGTAGCTTAATTAGTTCTTGAGAGGAAGGGCCTTCATGGATAGAACCCTCGATTGAAGTAAGCATTGATACATTGTGAATGTATTTCTTCACACCCTAAAAAAAAAGACATCATTCAATTGATAGCTTTAATTATTTAATTTAGGTTATTTTACCAAGTTTTATTTGATTTTTGAACTTTAATTCTTTGCATTAGTGCTTGAACAGATTAATAATCTCTAACATAATGTATGTAATCTTTCTCTTTAATCTTTGATTTCTTTGGTGCTATTGTTTTTGTTCATTCTAATTAGTGACATATACAACAATACTTGACACATCTGACATAGAAACTAAACATTGGATTTGCTTTTGTTTCTACTTCTTGTGCTTTCAGGTTGGTGTTGAGTTGCATATGCCTATGTTGCTTTTCTATAACAGTGTTAGTTGAGTGAATGACTGAGTGCCCATTTTTTTTCTTGCAAAAACAGTCAATGCACTAATCTTTTATTGCTTTCTTTCTGGTATGCCTTGCTTACCCCTTATTTTTATTTAGCATATTTTTTTTCTTTGTGTGATATAATTAGTAATATCACTTTGTTTGGATTTTACATAATTCTTATTCACTTCATTTCTTGATTGACCAATGTGATTTGTTTGTGTCTGAGAGATAATTTATCAGTTTTGGAAGTTTTAAACTTTAGTTACTTCGTTTGAATCAATCAGATTGGTAGTTTTGCAGTTAGTTGTTGCTTGTTAAATTAAGAATTGTAATGGGGTTTCTTATCCGATGTACCAAAATTCGACTTGTGGATATTACATCTCAAGTTCTACTCGTAATTCTTAGATAAAAACATATTTCTTGAGGTTTTATATTATCTATTTGTTGATTGAGGTAGAGGCGGGATTGAAATTGGATATTAGAAAATGGGAAGAGCAAAAGAGAGAATCTCTTCCCTTCCTTTTTGTAAGAGACCTGCTATTTAAATTTCATTGCCAATTGTTTACTGTGTAAGATATAAAGACTAGAATCATGGGCAAAAAAAAAGTCCATTTTCTCAAAGCATTATGTGATCATTTTCTCAATATATATTTTTAAAAATAATAAAATAAATTATTAAATTTTCCAAATAATTATACTTTTTTATTAATTATTTATTTTTCTGCGCAGGATTGATGGAGGTGACAAGAAAAATTGATGGAACCACTACAATAGTTATTGATGAGTGCTTAGTTTTATCTTATTATTTGTAGTTTTTTTTAGTATAGATATAATAGTGAACTTATTTGTAAGGTTTTTTTTTTTTTAACAATGTATTGAATTTATAATTATTTTTCAATGAAGGTGTATTATATATTTATTATATGTTTGTTTTAATTTTTTTTAAATTTATTATTATAAAATTTAAAAAATAAATATCATAAAATTCATTACTTTCAAATTACTGAATTTAGCGACGGAATTTAACAATCCGTCGCTAATTTCAGCTATAAATTTCTTTTATATTTCAAAATTTAGCGACGGATTTTCAAATTCTGTCGCTAATAGAAAATCCGTCGCTAAATTAGCGACATAATCTGAAAATCCGTCGCTAATTTAGCGAGGGAAAAATTGCGACGGATTGTGATTTCCGTCGCTAAAATTTAGAGATGAGCGTTTTACCTACAAAAATTTTTCCATCGCTAAGTGATTTAGCGATGGATTTTTTTAATTTAGCGACAGAAAATTCCGTCGCTAAATCGGCAGAATCTTGTAGTGTTTGTCTCTACTCTTTCACTCGCTGACTCTCCTCTAAAAAACCCTTCGGGGTTGTTTAGTTTTAGAAAACATTTTCTTCATTTTCCCAGCTTTCTATTTCCAAAATAGAAAACAGAAAATAGAAAATCATGTTTGTTTGTCACTTTTCATTTTTTTAGTTTTTCATATTTTTATAATTTTTATTTTTTAATAACTCTTTAGCTAATATATTAATTATTATTATTATTATTATTCATATCATAGTATTTAATATGAAATTTTTTTATTTTATAAAAAAATTTAAATCATGTAAATTTAATTAATTTATTAAATCAATTTATTTTAAAAATTTAATATGGCCATTATATATAGTAGGGTTGAACAAGGACTAATTTTAAGGCAAATTGTATTGATGCAAGCACTGGAATTAAACAAAAAAATTAATCTATGTAGTTGTTATAGAATGGTTCATCCGTGGAATAAAAAACTAAAAAGAGAAAAAGAAAAAAAAACACTGACCAAAGACTAATTAAGCAATTATTGAATAATTTCCTGTACGTGGATAAGAAAATACTAGTTCAATGAGTTCCATTTATAAATACACTTGCTTTCATTCAACGTTTCTCACAACTCACCAATAGCTCAACCACACTTTCAAGTGTTAGTCTATCTTAAGATTAGTATTACAAACATGAACGAAGATCATTTCACTTTTCTCTTAAAAACCCTTCCATTAAAAAACTAGATTCTAGAGACCTGCTAATAAATAATAAAATTTGACAGACCATCCAATATAAAAAGGCTTCACAAATGAAATGGAAACCATCAAAAACCCCATCCATATGCTTTCCTCATGGCAGCCCACCCTAGAGTTCGTCCAACCTCAAATAGTTCTTATGCATTACGACCTAAACATTCCAACTACCAAGCTAAATTATGTACCACTTTGAATCTGGCTTATCTGTCTCCATTGCTTCTCCAGAAGCTGGTGGAACATCACCACTCTCATTGGCACTAGCACTAGCATCTCTACCCTGTGGTTATTGTTCGTTTTCCTAAGGTGGAGGTATAGGAGGTGTCTCAGGAGTAGTTGGTTTAGCTAGTTTTGGTTTTGTCATTATTGGCCTGTGCAAGTTCTGTAGAAGAAAGATGTACTCTTTAAAATTGAATCCAACTAGACAACCATTTTAAAGGCGAAATGTACATAATTACACAAAAACATCCTTTGTCCAATTTATGGATTGAGGCTTGGAGAAGTAAATTAAATGCACTTCTTTACCTGCCCTGAGAGATTATACTCTCAGTAAAGTTGCAGTATCCAAAGATAAAAAAAAAAATTAGCATGGAATTGTGTATAGTTCAACCATGAATATAGGTTATTAATAGTGAGTTGATGGAAATAGAGATCAATCCCATTAACAGAAGATACAAGCACTAGCACACTTCATCATCCATGAGAAAACAATTTATCAAGTCCTGTAAATGATTTGGCCATATCATCCTAGCAAAAAAGATTAAAAGGGAGAAAAAATGGCCCTGGCTACTGAATGCCTTTTAACATCTAGAGCAAACATTAACTACTACTGAATGCCTTTTAACATGTAGAGCAAATGAGCAAAGTAAACCGATGAGCTCGCCTAGCTCTCCAGTACAGTGAGGTCCCAGAGTTCAATTAAACAAATTAGCTACTGCATTAATTATTTACTATTTAACATCAAAAATGAAAATTAGAAACTAGTGTACTACTACTAATAGTACCTGATAAAGCTAAATTGATCGCCGAGGAGGTGCAGATAAAAACTCCAAATGTCACCAATGCACACCTCGGCCGGATTCTTTGCATTGCAATCAAAACAAACCTAATAACAACGGCAACACAAACACCGAAAGATGATTTACAGCATCAAGATTCAGTGAAAACAAATCTTATTTATTTGTCGAGAAAACTGTAAAGAAAAACCACTAGAGATCAATAAACAGAATTCATGATCAATTGTCGAGAATGATCAATTAAATTGAATTATTCATCCCCTTATTGCATTGATTGAAGGAGATTTGGGAGAGGAAGAGAACCAGGCGTTTGAGGATAATTGGTTAAACCGGGAATCGTCAAATGAGAAATCGGTTCATTGGAGGAGAAATGGAAGGAGAAAAGCAAGTGTCAGAAGTAAAGATGAGTGGTAGTGGTGGAGGGAAGCCGCCGCACAAGCCACCATGGCCCTAGATATGAAATTAGTTGTAAGTGTGAGAAGTATTGTGGCTAGAATTTAGTTGCAAATCAGAAAAAAAAAAATGAGGGTGAAGAGGAAGAAGAATAGGGTAGAAAAAAAAAAGATGCGTAGGGAGAAAAAAATATACGTAGGTAGCGTCACAGAAAACACAGTGAAAACATCATTTTATTAGTTTTCTAATATTAGTTATAAATTGAAAAATTGGGAAAATAGTTTTTTAGTTTTCTAAATTAGGAAAACATCACAATTAAACAGTAAATTCTATTTTTTTTGTTTTCTAAGAAAAATTTTCTGGAAAACTACCTTATTTTCCAAAACTAAACAGGCCCTTCGTTTTCCACCATGTAAGAATCGCCACCTCCCCCCTTCATTTAGAGCTACTGTAATCAAAACTTTTACAATGGAACTTAAAAGTTTAACCGACTTCAAGATGAAGTACTCCTCTAAAGCATCTATCTATACTTCCTACATAGATAAGACATTGAAATTCATGTCTCCCTACTTTTTTCAAGTGCAAATAGTTGTCGTGGTCACCGGTTTTATTCATCTAACCCATAGCTTAGCCATTTCAGACCCACCACCACCAAAAATTAGATCTATCCTGGGAGACCGAGTAAATTCTTTTTTAAGACAAAAAAAAAAAGGAACAAAGAAAAAGGAAAAAAAAAACTGTTAACCCTAATAACTCATTTGTTGATCTCTTACCATGAAAGGTTGTACACTGAAGCTGCAGGAAGCGCACAAGCCCACAGGTCCTTTACTTACAATGAAATGTTGTTGTTTTTAGCACATTTTGTTTTTGTTGAAATATTGGGCCTAGTGTTTATTTCAGGATTTCCAAACTTGAGTTTTTCTTTATTTTGTTAACTTCTTCAATAGTTTGCAGTTTTTAAGAAAATTGGGAAATGCATTCTGTTTGAAGGCATAAGCATTGTGCAGGTTTCATTTTGTGTGTTAAGACTAAGAGTATTTGCTTGGGTTTGTAGTTTATTGAGAAAGACATTAGATTTTTGTTAAACAAAATAACTATTGCCAAATTTATGAGCTTTGAATTTGTGTACATTGACTAGTTGAATTGAGGGTTTTTCATGATTTGGGTTCTTTTGTGTTATTCAATCATGGCTAATATTGTCATTTTCGTGTTTATTGTCACATGATATTCATGTGCAATTCCAAGTCACTAGCTCTATATGCCCATTCAGCAGAAAGCTATGGGCAACTTGTTAATTATCTGTAAAATACACTATTTTGTAATGTTAAAACAAGTTGAAACACTCAATTGTAACTTTTAAAAGTTCAAACACTCAATTGTTAAATTTAAAAAAGTACAGATACTAAATTTATCTTTATCCCATTATTTTTATTATTGTATATTTCAATTTTCTATAATTTTTTATAAAAAAACAAAATCATTCACATTTATGAAGATGGTTGTTTAAGATTCTACCGTAAAACATCTGCAATGTTAAAACAATGACAACCACACAACAACCTCATCTGAACTTTAAAATTAATAACTAAATCAATAAAAAAAAAAACTAAAGAACAAAACAACAATAAACAATTGAAAAAAGCTTCTAACAACCTCATATCAACCTAAAACCAACTGGTTCATTCGGTTTAACAAGTTAATTTTCTTAAATTTTTTTTTTCTATTTTGAACTAGAACTACCCAATTCCATGGGAGTGAAACCAGCCTTGAATTGCCATTCTCCCTATTCTGGGCTGTTCGAGTAGGTTCCGGGTTTGGTCGGTTTTGATCCCAATTTTGACCAGACTAGTTTCGAGCTCGAACCAGTTTGTGTCCAGCCCTTTCGTAATCCATATTTTTATGCTTGATTTAAATTTTTTAATTTTGAAAATATAATTTTCATTGCTGTTAAGTTTTTTATTACATTTTTTTAATTGATTATTGGTCTTTTCTTTGGAAAAAAAAAATTTAAAGCTGTTGTGAAGGTAGACTGTTACTTTTGTTGCTTTTTTTTGCTTACAATTTTTGTTTTTTTATGTTAAAGGATTGTTATCAAATTCTTGTTGACTTATTTCTATATATATATATATATATATAATCATACAGATTTATAAAGACAATTTTTTTTAAGATTTTACTGTAAAACAGCTGCAGCAATATTAAAATAATAACCATACAACAACTAAATTTCAACCTTCAGAACAACAACTAAACAAAAAAAAAAAATGAAGAACAAAACAACCAAAAGTATATTTTCTGAATATTATTCGTATCTGAAACTCAAAACAGTTTCTGAATATGATAATTTGAGTAAGTATATATTGTTATATAGAAAAATTATCAAAGAAATACTTGACCTTGAGTAATAAATTTCAAATATAATTGTATTCAATTAATTAAAATAAATAAATTAATAAAAACAATTAATATATGCATATCAATTAATGTGAATCCAAGTGCCCATTTTTTTCAAATGCATGAAACTTGAAATATTTTTCATTTATTTCTATTTTATTATTTGTATAATTTAGTTTATTTTTTGTGTACAAAATGAATAAAATAATATCAGCCTATATATATATATATATATATATATATATATATATATATAAAAGAAAAGCACTCCTGGAAATAAAAAAAATACTCATATAATTAATGAAAGAAAAAAATATTTTAACAAAAATTGAAGTCCAAAATATGTACATTTATGTAATTTTTTCTACTTATAATGTGTCTAAATACAGTTGAATCTATATAAGTTAAATAGGCTACACAAGTCGTATCACATAACATATTTTTTAAACGTGTCCTTATCTAAATTTATAGGTTTAATACAATTAATTAAACGAATTACACTTAGATTGGCCATATCTATATTATTATCATATTTTGACTTGATTTGTTTATGACCGAATTGCCAACCCTAACAGTAAGAGCCACCTGCTTATGGATAAGATATTTAACGAAAGAAAAGGACATGCATTTACCAAAAAAAAAAAAGGAAAGAAAAGGACACGCCTTGCTATAAGCAAGGGACTTCCTTTCTCGACACGTCCAATGTTAAAAATAATTTTGGTCAAAATTTATGTTTAATTAAAAAAGCAATTATATCTTTATCACGTGTTTCACGTGGGAGTAAACACGGATCAAAGGAATTCAGAAATTTTAAAACTTCTAATTTGAGAATTTTAAAAATAAAATTTTTAATATTATAATCAATTGAAAATTTTTTCGTATCATTTTATTTTTTTTTCAAAATAATTTAACGTGCGGATTTAAGTTTTTTTTTAAACGAATCAATACGATACGATTTAAAATAGATATCTAGAACTTTATATAGTTTCAAAATTGAATAATTTTATTTTATATATGTAAAATCATAATTAATTTTCAAAATATAAAACAAAAATAATTTATTCAAAGTATAAATAAAAATATAAATTAATTTTCATTTAGTATAAAAAATAATTTTTGACAAAAAATCTCAAGATTTATTTTTTTTTATTAAATTAGTGTTATTAGATATTTCAATATGAAAATTTCAATTAATTGATTACATTTCATTGTAATTTAATTTCATATTTAACTCAATAATATATAGTTATATGTGGTGTAATTTTTTAATTTATAATATAATTTAGGGATAATGACATTTTTGGTGTCTTAACTTTTCTGTTTTTGCTATTTGAATGTCTAAATTTTTTTTTTTACAATCAAGTGTCTGAACTTTTGAAAAGCATACCAATATAGTGTCTTCGGCAGACTGGGTGTTGAGTCAGATTAAACTGGACCCACTTTTATCCCAGTTATTAACCATGTCATGTGCCACGTGTATTGCATTATTTAAAGGACAAAAATACCCTTATTAAATATTATGAATTGACAAAAATAACCTCAACAGTAACTTCTGCAGCAGACATGGCAGACATGAAGGGTGACTAAATAAGAGTAATTTTGTTCTTTAAATAATGCAACACATGTGGCAAATGATATAGTTAATTACTGGGATAAAAGTGAGTCCTGTTTGATCTGACTAAGCACCCAGTCAACATCAAAATCAGTCAGAGACACTACATTAGTATGCTTTTCAAAAGTTCAGACACTTGATTAAAAAAAAAAAATTTAGACACTCAAATAGCAAAAACAGAAAAGTTGAGACACCAAAAATGTCATTATCCCTATATTTTATACATATTTTCGGTACTAGATTAAGTTCTTAGTTCAGAGATTTAAAAAGATCTAGAATCATACTGAAGTTTTCATCTAATCCAATAAAAATATTTGATCTGGTACAATATTAATACTATTTGATTTATTATTTTTTTTCATTCCATACTCGGTCCTTCCACACATCTATTCTATTTATAGTTAGTAGTAAGATAAGAATATTCAGTATGTAATTTTTGGGGTTGGTATATATTTTGAATTAGGTAAATTGGCATAACAAATTGCAACATATGTGACATTTTGTAATTTTACTTCAATTTTTTAATTTTGAAGAAAAATTTTTGAATTTAGTTAATTATTGACAATTTAATAAAAATAGTTATTTTTATAAAAATCAATGAAATTAAAATTCACCATTTTTAAATTGTAAAATATAAAGTTATATTAATATGAAAGATCAAAATGTTTGCAGTGTTGTATAATTTTACCACAATTTTAAATTTTGATAAATATTTTCTAATTCAAATATATTTTTCAAAATTAAATAAAAAGAATGATGTGATAATAAAAACAATAAATTTACTTTAGATGAATTTATAAATTTATGAATGATGTCAACCTAATAAATTTAAAATTATATATATAAAGTAAGATATACCAAACAATTTTCATATTTCAAAATGAGGTTTTTTAATTGATCTTAAATAAATAAAATTATTGAGAAATTTATAAACATTCAAATTTTAAAGAGTAATAAATTCTATTTTAAAAATAGAAATAAATTTTAAAAGTACTGCAAATGAAAATCATTTACAAATTTAACAATATATTAAAGGTTGATTATATTTGTAGTAAGCCAATACTTTTTATTCAATTTTAACTAAATAATTTTTTATGCTAAAATCTCTAAAAGTTTGCTAAATTAAGATAAATTCATCAAAATCTAAAATCGAGATAAAATTGTCAAAAGTTTTTAAATTTTTGAATTTTTTATGCCAATATAGTATTATAAAAACTTTAAAAAAGTAAATTTGACATTTATAAAAGTTATGTCAGCATTTTTTTTTTACTTTTAACCAAATAATTTTCCATATAAAAGTTATCAAACATTGAATTAATAAACTATAATATTTTAATTAAAATTAAAATTAAGATAAAGTTATAAAAAGCACAAATGTATAAAATTTTTATACCACTGCGCCTTTAAACTATGATTTGGCTACATGTGAAGGTAAATGTAAGACTCTCAATTATTATTTATTTTTTTTATAAGATCATTATATGTTTTATTAAAAAGTCTCAATCATTCTAATTCATGTTAAGAAATTACTTTTAAGAAAAAATGGTAGGTGGTGGTTCAAATTCCCCCTCCCCTCCACTTCCATGACCAAAAAAAATTGGTAGGTCAATTTTTAAAATTATTTTATCTTTTAATTTGTATCAATTTACACTAGTTAATTTTTTTAATTTTTTTCAAATTTATCCAATTTTCAGTTGGTATGTGTAATTGCTTATCTGATGTATAATTATTAACGTGGCTTGTTGACTTGTAATTTTGGTTAAAAAATATATAAAATTGAACTAAACAGAAAATATTTGAAAAATCGAACCAAATTAAATAAGGGTCAAACTCAAATTGAACCAAATTGAACTGGTTCAGTTTATTCAATTTGATTTTTTTAGTAAGTGTAAACCTATTGAATTTTTTTAATTTCAATAATATTTATGATATCTATTATTTATAATCAATGTTGTTGGATGTCTTTCACGCAAGCGAGTAGGGAATTTTCTTTTTCTTATTTGACATTAGAGAAAGTTAATGGAAAGTGCAATAGGCTAAACTCTGTTGACTAGGCAGCAGATTTCACATCAATACGCTATATTGTATTGCAGTCAAAGCTGGCGGAAAATTCACGAAAGTTGCCATTCCTTTTCTTTCCCATGAAGATAATCAACACTCACAGAAGCCTCACCTATAAATACACAGAGATCCACATTCAAAGCTCATCAATCAGACACCTGCCCACCAAAAAATACATAACCTCATAAGTCTTCTGTTTC
>CATIWK010035732.1:0-13554 GCA_949634005.1 Mallotus japonicus | reverse complement strand
ATTAAGGTCAAAGATAAAGGGCTCTCTCTCTCTACATAGTTTCAGAGATAGAAACAGAACTTCAGGAAGGGACAGAATTACAGAAACATGGTTACGAAATGGTCAAACGCAAAGCACTTTTTTTTTTTTTTTTTTTTTTTTGGAAATGCAAACGCAAAGCTCAATACATATATATTTATATCAAACTACTGGTCGTTGAGATCTTTTGACTTATTGACCCAATATTAAACCAAACAAATTGAAAATAAGAAAATCAAATTTACATCACATCAATTCCTGACTAATAATTTGAGGTTTTTTTAGCGTGACATTGTTAGTATCTTATATAATTATGACTGTTAATTATTAATATTAACGAAAAAAAGTATTTAATTTTAATTATAAACGTGGAACAACATAAATATAACTTCCATCCATATCAACGGTTAAAATCAAAAATAATTTGAGCATTTAAATATCTATATAATAATATATAATATCAAAAAATTTTACCTATATATTTATGTAAATATCAAATTATTAATCATCTGAAACATATTTAATTATTGAATTAAAATATAAAAAATTTAAAATATATATTAATCAACTAATAATGTATATACTTAATAAAATAAATTAAACTAATAATTAAATTGAAATAAAATAATAATTAAAATAATTTTTTGCTAATAATCCTGAAATAATTTTTTAAGAAATATGTTTTTTTTTTTTTTTTTTTTTTTTTGGTCAAGGGGGATTTGGGGAAGGGGTTGGAGTGGGGGTTCGAACCCCCCACATCCAAGTGGGCAATGAAGCCCTCTACCACCACAGCTATTGCGTGGTGGCTTTTAAGAAATATGTTGTAACAAGAATATATCCCCAACAAGACTTTTGAGTTGCCAAATTGTAATGCATTTTAATTGTTAGAAAAATCATAGCAATAGCCATGTGTGGTTGTCAGCCGCGGTAGCTTGGTGGGGTTGGTGATGGTTGAGCCACCGACGGCGGAGGAGATGAGATGTGGACTATAGAAGAGTGTATGTGTACCATCGATGCAAGTAGATTCTGATCACAGACAAACACTTCATTCTGGGTCCATTTTGTTACCTACTCAGACATTTTTTTTTTCTTTAGTAGGTCCTGCACACTTCTCTTGCAACTCTTCCTTTGTTTTGTTTTGTTATGTTTTGTCCATTGCCTAAATGCCAGGAACAGCTTGACATGAAATTGTGCATGAATTTTTTTATACTAACCTACCAATTTGAAAAACTTGCATGATCTGGCCTTTTATTTATTTAGTTTTCAAATGAGTCAATTTTGTTGGTAGGTTTATATATATATAGTAATGCTTGCTTTTGGAAACATATCAAATAAAACAATAATCAATATTATCCTTTAAAAAACATCTTGAGGTGAATGTTGTCGTCGTCAATTTAAAAGGGAGGACTGCCTTCTATCTATTTATGTAATCCATCAATATTTAGGTCATATGACCTCCCTATTAACCAAAAAAATATTATCCTTTTTTTCATATATATATATATATATATATATATATATATATATATATATTAGCTATTAGCTATTTTTAAATCATTTTCTTCTAAAATATGAAAAGAATATATATGAGTTAGAATCTTTTTCACTTTTGAAAATAAAAAGGTTAGATGTGTTTGGTAATTCAACCAAGAGGGTTGAAATGGTGCAGTCTTACCATTTCAACTCAATGCATAGGTGATATACGGTTTATCATTTCCATGTCAATTTGATCCATTTAGTTTCACTGTATATTTTGAAAATTTAGCAATAAACATTGATATTTATATGTATTTCACATTTATATTTTAACTAGTTATTCTTTGCACATTTTCATGAGATTTTTATTTGTGGGGTTTGAAAAGCTAAGCCCATGAGAATACAAGTTCCGACTTGACTCAATTCTTTCCACCAAATATTATATAGTTCAGTTGATTTAATGGAATATGGTTGCTTAAAAAACAATTCATCAATTTCTATGGAAAAACATTTTACCAGTTCACACTTTCAGAAAATTTTGATCCATAAAACTATTCTTATTTGGATCAAGCTACAACATTTGCACTCGTTCGCCAGCCCATTCTGAACTTTAATCCTTGGATTTGACAAGTGCCTGGAGCTGAAAATTGGATCAAGTCCCCCACCTTGTTACATTAGCAAATTGCTATAAAAACCCTCATCACGAATATCATCATTAGCTTTTTTTTTTTTTTTTTTTTTGGTGCATCAATGCTTTTATTTTACCCTTCTATTCACTTCTATGTTTAAGTAACAGTAGTTAATGATGAGACCACGCTTGTTTCAAAATGCTAGAGTGAGTAATTATTTAATCAATTATACTCCAATTTAAAGTTCTTTTCTGTATATAAAAAGGAAAATTTACATAAAATGGTTTTTAAATAATAGTATTTTTACACAGGTTATGTAAATTTTATTTGAGAGAAATGAAAAGTTGATACATTTTAATTTTTTGTCATACATACAATGGGGAGGGAGGAACACCAATACGAATGCAAGGTCTCGAATCCGAAATCTTGCAATATCTATGCTAAAATTTTAACCATTTAACCAAAACGTTGCGGGCTGATACATTTTAAGTTGATATAATATTTTATATGAATATACATTTTTCTCCTTTTAAATAAATGTAATATAATGAAATTTAACTCAGACATATATATATTAATGGATGAAAATCCAAATTATCTGATTGCATCTTGAGGATATTATTTTGTTGATTTTGGAGTAAGAGCGGTGGGATCCCATCCCATAAAATTCTGAATAGCTCATCATTTTCCTCTGAAGAACATGCAACAAGAAGGTTAATTCATGAGGCCATCTCCAATCACACGCCATTTTGGTGTGGGAAATGAGTATTTTGGCTCTAGTCAATACTCATTTCATTTTACCCACCAAAATGGGTGTGGTGAACAGTGTAAACTCATATTTGAATTGCACTGTTCACCTAAACGCATTTTGTGTTTTTTTTTTTTAAATTCATCCACAACTTTTAAACTATTCAATTCAGTCCATATACATATTTTCTATACAATTTATTCCTAAATTATTTTATTTACAATATTTTTCTTAAATACATTTAAAAGATACCTAAATATAAATATATATTCATAAAAAATAAATATATATATTTACTAAAAATTATTTAATAATAACATTAATAACTACATTTAATAGCTAATATTTTTAGAGTACATCACTAAAAAAATTAGAATATTCATTGCTCGATATAAACAAATTAAGGATACGGATGCACACATTACACTTCGTAATGTATTAATTAAGCATTTGTGGGAGAAATATACTGATTCAGGGGCATGAATGTATATAAATATTGTTTTTTTTTTTTGGCAAATGTACATAAATATTGTTGAAATTGTACTTTTTTTATTATGGATCTTTGAATGTAATATTTAATTTTTATTCTTATTCTTATATATAATTTTATTTTTAGTTAATATATAAATAGTAAACATGGAGTGTAATTAAAAAAAATTACTTTATTAATTTTTTATATAATTAATAAATAATAAAATGTATTATTGTTGGATGAATTTGTAAAAAGAATATTAATATGGATGTAATTTGATAAATATATAACTATTATAAAATGAGATACAAAAAAAATATACAGATAATATGTTTTGGAGTTAAAAATAATTTTTGGAATAAAATTACTGTACAAACTGCATTTTGGTTTTTATGGTTGGAGTTGCTCTAAGTACATATACATGCTTTGGAGAAAACGTATGAAGCCCTTTTTTTTTTTTTTGAGGAGAGGATGGAGACAGAGCTTTTAATGCTTTAAAATGAGTTTTTTTTTTTTTTTTTCTGTCACTCGACTTCTCAATCTTTCAATCTTTAATGATAACAAATAAAATTTACTTATATAAACTATCTCCAAATCCACATTTTTCCTTCACCGTTTCTTGAATTTTTCATTATGCAACTCTAATTCTTAAACTACTTTTAATTTTGCATGCATATGAAACTTATCTCCACTAAATGTATTTGCTTGGCAAGTAACTATATATCTTGTTACTGAGTCTAGGCATCTATGTTGCCTCGCCTCATTGGTGTTTTCCTCCAGCTTTCGATGTGTTTTCAATGAATTAGTAGTTCAAAAAATATATATATATATATCTTGTTACTGAGCCTGGCTCATGTACAAGTAGGTATCGCTAGCTAGCTAGAACTGTTCCAAGCTTCCAGCAAAGCTAGGTGGTGAGACAAAAGTACTCAGTATGTCAGCCAATAGAACAATATTTTGGGTCATCCCCATAAAAGAGTGAACACGATATGAGTGACTGAAAGTTGTAAAGTTGTAGAAATAAGAAAAAAATATCCCAAAAAAAAAAAAAGTAAAAAACCTTGCTTAGTGATGATTCTTCATGTGTCCACAAATGTCCTTGACATGCCATCATTGCTGCTGCTGCTGCTGCTTAACACTTTTTTCTTCTTTTCTTTTTCCTTTTCTTTAATAATGTACAGCGAAAGCTCATACAGAATAAAGGAAGCTCATAATTTTATATACTAACTAATATATCAAGAAACCATCAACTTTAAACAGTGTGTATCTTCTATATATCATACAATTGATGGCATTTTCACCTGAACCAACTATGCCTGAAAATAATCATCCCATTGATTTCCGTGCCCCGCCGCCATCTCCGATTGCCTCTGGCCGGAGATCTTTTGTGGCTAATGATGACGTGCTCACTGAATTTCTTGAGCACTCACTACGTGTTCCTGATTTAGTTTTGCCTGACAAGATTTTCCCTAGACAAAAGATTCTTGAAACACCTCCGAGGATCGATTTTCAGTCGTTGAATTCTGCTGCTGATGGTGATTTAGTTCCCAAGATTTTGGATTCCCTGTCAAGAATCGGGTGCTTCCAGCTCGTAAATTATGGAATTCCAAGTGATTCTATAAGATTGGTCCTAGCAATGGCAGCAGGAATTTTTAGCCTGCCGCTGGAGAAAAGGGCGGCTGTGACGAGGTCGCCGGAGAAGCTTTATGGGTTTGAAGAGGTTCATGGGGAGGAAGAGGAGATCGAATTCAGTGAAGAGTTTGTGTGGTGCAGAGATAAGAACTTGAAGTCAGATATGGAGGGAATATGGCCATCAGGATATTTGAATTTCAGGTAATAGCTGCCTTCTCTTTAATATTTATAGTCAAATTTTATGTACTCTATGAATTATGTTTCTAATTTTTGCCATTTCATAGGTATAGCAATGTCTATTGAAATTGAAATTTTTTATTAGATTTATTTTCTTATAGTAGAAAACATTTTTTACTTAACTGATCTTTTTTTTTATGATTTTAGATACGTTTATTTCTTTCTTAATATCAATAATTGAACTTCTAAACTAATATCTACTGATATGTCAAAAAGTTTAGATTTTCAAGTAGAGTTTTGTCTTTTTATATGGTCCATCTAGTTGAACCCTAAAATAGTCAGAGTCTATATGAATATTGGATATTAAAACATTAAATGTTAGAAAAAGAATTGAACTTCTTACTTATTACATTGCGAAAATGTCAAAAAAAATCAACCATTGCATATCGGCCAAATTGCATTTATGTTTTGCTTTGTGAAGATAGTTCTAAAAATGCAAATTAACAGCGATAAAATTGTAACTTGCAGCGATAGAATGGAAAATCTTGTATCAGAAATGGAAAATGTGGCACAGAAAATTTTACAAGTTGTTGAGGAGAATTGTCCTCAGAAGGGAGTGTATGGAAGTGAAATGATGCATGGGCAAGATGTCGGTGGCTCGATCTGTTATCTGTACAAACATAAGCGCATGGTTGTAGGTGATCAATGGGGTAGCTCCTTAGGATATGATGTGATAAGGATGCTGATAAGAGGAACTGATCACTCTCATGCCTTGTGCTTCCATACATGTGATGGCTCTTCAGAGTTTCATGTTTATTCCAAGAAAGGCTGGGTCTCTTTCTGCCCTGATAAAGATGCAATAATTGTCACAGTTGGAGATCAAATACAGGTAAAATTCCTCAACCCTTCATCCCCAGGGACCTGCAGCCTTACTTAAAAAACAAAATCCTAATCATAATAAAATGTGTATGTTTTTTTTTTTTTGAATGTAATAAATGTGTATGTTAATTTGATTAAAAACCCAAATTGAGTAAATGAAAGTGGTTTATATGAGAAACCAAACTAGCCAAATTAGTGCTAATGAGACTTAGATCATCCGGTTCAAGTTAAGGTTTTAAATTCATATTCAATCCCGTAACATTACTAAAATTAATTTTCAAATTATTATCCTAAGAAAATTTATAGAATTCACAGATATCGTATGAGATACTAACAAGCTACACGGTTAAAAAAATAAATTAGTTGATTTGCAGTTTTAAAAAATTATAAAATTTTTTTATGATGGCCCATAAAAATTAAAAATTAGATATGGGATACATCAATTTTTGCCTTTATAGATTCTTAGCAATGATACATAATGACATGCCCTCTTTACAGCTGT
This sequence comes from Mallotus japonicus, assembly GCA_949634005.1. Taxonomy (NCBI): domain Eukaryota; kingdom Viridiplantae; phylum Streptophyta; class Magnoliopsida; order Malpighiales; family Euphorbiaceae; genus Mallotus; species Mallotus japonicus. The sequence continues at coordinate 7,021 of CATIWK010035732.1, read as the reverse complement.
TAAAAGTAATAATCATGATAACAAGTGCGTTAAAAACTCAACACAAAGAACAAAATTAACCTTTAAAACTTAATTAAGTACCTTGATCTGTCATGATGTTTTCTTTATGTACCCAATTACACCTATTGGGATGTGATCTAATCATGTCACATGAGATAAAGTCAAAAGAATAATGGAGAAAATTACACCAACTATAACTAATATCTTTTTTTTTTCTATTTTACTAAATAAATTTACTTGATTGATGTTTTTATATACATTTTTTTCAAATAAAATAGTGATGAAATTTTAACTTTAAAATTTTATCCATCAATCAATAAAAATTGGCATTTTTATGAATTCAGCTTTTTCTTGTAGCCTATTTTCTAATAATAGTTTTTTTATTACTCTGTTTACTGAGCGACAAGTTTCAATCTCAAAATACTTCTTTCACATCTTAGAGATTAATTTTTTAAGTGCTATATTTAAATTTCTTAAGAAATTTATTAAATTCTACCGACTGATGAGTGATCAAATATAAATATATATTCATTTTTTCCTACTTAGGGACATTTTAACCAACACATCAGTGAATAATAATAATAATAGTTCTCTATCTTTATCTTTTTTATCGTTATTGTTTTTTTTTTCTTTTTTTCAGGCTTGGAGTGGTGGCCAATACAAGCATGTTTTAGGAAGGGCAATATTCAAAAGTGAGCAAGAGAATCATATTTCAATGGCTTTTCTCTACTCTCCTACAAACAGCACCATCACTGCTACCTCCCCAATCCAATCAGAAAAGGGAAAGATTATTTCCCTTGGCCAGCAATTTGTAGTTGCAATAGTTTTGACCCTTCTATACCATTTTTTTGTTTATGTTTATAACAAAGTTTGATTTGATGTTTATTATAAAAATTTTTTTTAACAACTACATTAAATGTTAATTCATGATATCATAGCGAAGAAAAAAGAGATGAAAGTTCTGCTTTTCACAATAAAATATTTACGCCTTTTACTATTTAAACTACTCGCCGAGAACATTATAAAAATTTGTTTACCAAGGAGATAATATGTACTAATATACATATTCATACTTCTTTTTGCAATTTCAGCTTCTTTCAAGAAGATAATTACTTGTTCATTCTGAAATAAACTGAACCCGCACTCACACAAGAACATGAATATTGATGGCATGTAGGAGGTTTATCTCTATTGTCATTAACCTGATCAGCAACATTATACCAAAGAGACAAGATTACAATCAAGAGATAAAAATATATTCTAAAATTTTGCTAAAAATCAATTTATAATTAAGCATTCAATAAGTTATTTATTTAGTAATGGAATCCATTTTTAATTTAAAATTTTATGGTTGATATCCATTTTTAATAATTATTATTAATTTTTTTAATTTTATGTTTGATATGTCAGAGTTATATGTTTAAATTTTTTTAAAAATTTGAACAATAGGGAAAATTTGTTATTAATTTTTTAAAATTTTATGTTTCATATGTCAGAGTTTTAAAGAGTTATAGATTATATAATAATAATAATAATAATAATAATAATTATTATTATTATTATTATTGAAGCTACATTTTCATAAACGAATTTGTTAATGATAACATAAATTTTAATTAATAAATTGAAAGTTGATATTACATTATGTTACCTTAAATATGGGGGAGCACTCATTCGGAAGAAGGGGCTTTTTGTAAAATTGTGGCCCTTAATTTTTTTAGGTCATATTATATTTTCTTCCCCAATTAACAATTGTCTCCCTTTTATTTAAAAGTCAAACATTTACTTTTCTCAATTTTTATTGCATCAACATTTAAAATTTTTTATTAGGGTTAAACTATTTTTTCAGTTAAGTATTATATAAAAAAACTAAAATACCCTTTCAAAATAGTAAAAACTATAATTAATTATAAAATAATACTAATATGGTTCTTTTTTTATGAACCATATTATTAACAAGTGAGAAATATATGTATTTAATGTTATTAAATATAACGGACTAAAAATTATTAGTGTTTTATAATTAATTATAATTTTTTACTATTTAAAAGGATATTATAGTCTTTTTATAAAGTATTTAATGGAAAAAATGAGAGAAATAAATGTTCGATTTTAAAAAATAGGGAGAAAAATGTTAATTAGGTCAAACCCGAAGGAGAAAATGTAATTTACTCTATAGTTTATTAACTTTTTAATTGCATATGCACCGAGACATAAGACACTGAACCGCTCTTATTTACGGAAGGAAAGGAAAAAAAAAAAGGCACACTCTTTTCTCCAGTATCTGATCAAAGCATCACTGGTTATGGATTCTCCCACCGAATTCACACTTGCTGAGGTACTACAAAACTCGACCCTTCTCTTTTTCAGTGTTCTGTTGAACTGGGTATTGATTTATTTTATCTGGGTCCATCATTTCTACTTCATAATCTGAAAACTAGTACTTCACTGAGAAAAGCTCCAAGCTTTTTGATTAAATTTGGTGTTTTTATGTGTGTCTGTGTTACAGATAGTTAACAGCATTGTTTTCTTTAATGGGTTGCTCTTCGATATCATATTAATTAGATAATTAATGGTTTTTTCACAATAACCATTTCATGGGGACTGCTATTTTATGTTAGTGTGTGACCTGAGGATACAATGGATAGCATTTCAAAATTAACAGGATTGAATTGATGCCATCTGTTAACTCCTATTAGTTTTCTTGAAGTTTCTCTAAGTAAAAATTATATTTTGTATGATGATTTATTTTTATTATTATTTGAATTTAGTGTTTTCTTTTTTTTTTTAATTATTATCTGACTTGCTACAATGCATTTTTCGGAAGATGGTGGAAATGGAAAATATTTACAAGGAATTAGGAGAAGAATCACTTGATCAAGAGTTTTGTGAGAGGCTTGCAACCAGTTTTAGGTGCAGTTCATTTTAGTTAAATTTACTATCATTTCCAAATTAAAGTGTTTATATATTTCTCTTAAATAAGACTATGCTTTATATGTTTCAGTTATGCAGCGAATCGTGCTGGAAAGCCAGCAATAACATGGAAACAGGTTTCTCATTTTCTTTTCCCTTATGAGCAATATTTGTTTTATTAGTTGAGCTCTTAGTTACTTATATCTAGGTCGGTCTTCTTGTGTTCTAGGTGCAAAGTTGGTTTGTTGATAGACAAAAGGAATCCCAACCGAGAAGCATTCCTTCACCTGTGGCTCTGAAATTATTTGTTGATCTTTCAAACACTAATACTCAAAGCAACGCACCTGAAAGTTCTCAAAAATCTAAAGGTTTTTCTTTTTACTAGAATAAGAAGGGAACAATAATTAAGATGTTTTAGACATATTATTTCTCTTTAGTTGAACTTCTTGTCATGGCATCTTCACAATAGTTATGTAAAGACATTGCAAAGAACTAAACAGTGTCATCTTATCCTCCACTGCTAAACATGATAGACTCATACGTTCAAAACATGTCATGAAATTGAACAAATAACTTTTATTTCTTAGGATTCTCGAATACTCATCAGGATCTGGTCCTGCTTAGGCAGTAGTACAGGACAATAGGTTGGCTTGGGATAGGTATCTAGGATTCAGGTTCTTATGACCTGAAATTTTTGGATCAAGATGGGATTATGGTTCAAAATATTGTGATATATTACAACCTCATCAGTTTCTTACAGACCAACATGTGGGTGGACTAATTGGTTACTTGCTGTTCAGATGATCTAGGGTGAATTCTCATGAATACAATTTATATATACTTATTAGTACTAGTAGGCATGAGCTTCTTCTCACAAAGGACAAAATAAATGCTTATGTCATGCATTCTTTTTGGTACTGCACAGGGTTCTAAATGGCAGTACCACAAATCATATCAGTAGCAGAAACAGTCTAACTATATTGAACTGAATCAAGCCTTATTGGTATGAAAAGGTGACCACTCCCATGATTTTTAAGAATAATTCAGGTAAATTTAAAGTGCATTCGCTAAAGCCTCTTTATTAACAAGTTCCTTCAAATTTGGAAAGCTGAAAGGAAGGAATGGAATTAGGAAATATAGGCAGAATTTGAAAAAGAAATAGGGTAACTGAGTTGTTCCCAAATCACTGTAACATATTGCTAAATAGCATAACCGGAGGCTGACGTCCCATTTTGAAACTGCGTGCCACTATTCAAAACCTCTGTATTGCAAATAATTTTCAATCCACCAGTTTATCTACTGGTGGCATAACTTACTTTCCCCTTTTGCACTTGCCTTAATCTGTTCCAGCTGCATTATGCTTTTCTTCTGTTAGATAACTTTAAGTATTCTGCCTCTCATTTTCAACAATTTATCTTCCATGTCCTTCTTCTAGATATCCACTCTTGTCTATTTTGCTTTTGGATGAACTAGTAGGTTTTTGCCTTTTTTGTTCCTGGAACATGGAGCAATATAGTGTTACAGCTTTGATCTGGTGTAAACATCTATAGTGTTTATGCATAGTGCAACATGTTTCAAACGTTGATGAGGTTTTATCACCGTGCAAGTTGTGCTCATGTCATGCCACAAATTTTCAATTATGGTTTTCCCGCTATGATTCACCTGCACTATCAATAGAAGTGTCTTAACATAGTTAAAAATTTGGAAATTTCTGTCTGTTTATAAATGCAGTTATTATCAACACTTTTCAGGTAAGGTCACTGATCTTTCGGAGTTGATATTTGAAGCTCGATCATCAAGAGACAATGCCTGGTGAGTACACACCTGCTAATAAAAAATGTAAAAACTTTTATAGCTTGATTACCAATCTGCCTATATGTTAAAGCTATGTAATATTTATCAAGGTTTGGATTGTCAAATTTCATGTGCACCACAATATGGTGTCCCTACCTCTTTAACTCTCCATGGCTTCCATCTCCATGTTAAATAATTGGATTTGCCCCCAACTTCTTTATTTACTTTCCTACCATGGGTTGGTAAAGAGGAAGGGACTAAAAAGAGCAATTCATTTCTTTCTGTCCTTCTAAGCTAGAATTCTTTTTGGATACATCGTTATGAGCATAATCAAATTTGTTAACTTCCCATTTCTTCAGACTCTGCCTTGAACCCTTTATTTCTCTTCAGACATGTAGAAGTTCACTCAGATATACTGCACCCTTTTCCAATAAAATGAACAAGCGAATAACCAAAAGTATAGCAAACATATGCATCTAAAGGCCAAGATCTGAAAAAACTATAGTTGCCAAAAGTTGACTGTAACATTTTACAAATTCATGCTTATATTTCCATGATAAACCACCATTTATAACAAAATCTGCCTTCCAGGTATGATGTTGCTGCTTTCCTCAACTACAGAGTTCTTTGTACTGGTGAACTTGTAAGAGTATTCTGTAATACTGACATATTCTTCAATCATACCACGTTTTCTAAATGCTAGGTGAATGTCATGTGATTCAGCTCACAAGGGTTCTGCAAGTTATATTTCTTTTTTTCTTATGTTGAATTTTTCGTTCCTTGTTTTGACATTGCTTAGTGTCCAACTTGATGGAGGTTATGGTTCTGTTTCTGCAATGCAGGAAGCACGTGTAAGATTTTCTGGGTTTCGTAATACAGATGATGAGTGGGTGAATGTGAAAAGCGCAGTGCGAGAACGATCTATTCCCTTAGTACCTTCAGAATGTCACCGAGTGAAAGTTGGAGATCTTGTACTGTGCTTTAGGGTACATTTCCATTTTTATTATCTCTTTCAAGATAAAACTCCTAAAAGCCAGGTAACTAGGAAGTAATCACTGACTTAGGAGTTGGAAGGAAAGAGTAATTTTGCACCTTAAAATACGGTTAATACTTGATAGAATCTATTCTACAGACAGTTCATATTTTCATCCATGGATTGTATCATTTAATTCTTACTTTGGATGGCACAAAGAAGGATAGAATCAAACTGCTTCTAGCAGAGGCTTACGGCACATATCCATGGTCCATTGTAGTATTTCTATAGATGTATGGATGGGTTGTTTGGCCAGTATTACTACTCTAGTCCTTTCATAACTTTCTAGTGAATCACCTAGTTATTAATGGTCAATCCTTAATGGCGTGTTATACCTGCAAGCAGAATGATGTAATTGTACTAGCAAGTACTAGAGTTGAAAAGAGTTGTGTGCTTCCTTGATTCTGAAGAATTTCTTTTTTTTTTTTTTTATAAGCCTTGGCCTTTGGTACTTATGTCTGGTTTTTACAGGAACGCCAAGAGCAAGCAGTCTACTGCGATGCACATGTGGTGGGAATCCAAAGGCGACAACATGATGAAACAAACTGCAAATGTATCTTTGTGGTTCGCTATGACCACGACAACACTGAGGTAAATATAGTATGTGCAAGCTCTCAATCACTGAATGTATTGGCTCTGCTCAAAAATCAGTGTCTTTTTTAGCCTTAGCAATCTTGAAGATACAGGGAGATACCCACTTGAACAAACTGAAATATGGACTGATTATGGTATGATGTACAATAACAGGAAGCTGCTCAATTGGAGAGGTTGTGTTGCAGACCAACATAATAGATTTGTTGAGCTGTTGAACATCCCGGAAGAGCACAAGATGTCTGCAAGGGGGACAATCCTGTAGAGACCTGAGTTTAAATCTTGCTTACCTATTGTAGCTCATTTGGAATTGAATTACGAAGAAAAAGCTGGAATTAGGAATTGTAAGCAATTGTTGGAATAAGCTTCTATTTTTTTTCCTTTGGTTCAAAAATGTGTCCTTCCCTTATTTTTTAATGTTCTTCTATTTCAATGATTTTAATGATTTGAATTTTTGCTGACATGAGATTTATTTTTGGGCACAATTCAAAAAACTACCACAGGAATTCTTTTGTATCAAAGAAGTATATTTGTGTTTTTTTCTCTTTCAACACTTAGGGGTTGTTTACTTGTGGAAAACAAGAGGTGTTTTCCAGAAAAATTTTCTATAGAAAATGGAAAATAGAGTTTTATGTTCAAATGCTACAATTTTCTAAATATTTCTAAAGAAAACAGTTTTCTTATTTTCTA
>CATIWK010035698.1:0-10116 GCA_949634005.1 Mallotus japonicus | reverse complement strand
ACCCACAATCTTATTCACAAGATTGAGATTACACAAGAGTTTAAGGCTCACTCTTTCAACCTTACAAACAAGAGTTTCTAGGCTCACTTTAAAACCAATTCCCAAGTGTTTTAATGGCTAAACACTTAAACCAATTCCTTTAGAATAGAATCTCACTTCCCGTTTTCTAAACCCAGGAAATAGAAGAACAAGAATGTCTATTCTAACACTTACCAAATCTCACAAGAGTTATATAAATGTAGAAATTTTTTAAGAGAAGATTTGAGAGCTTAATTAAATGCTTAAGAGAGAATTTGAATAATCAAGTGTCTTAACCTCTAAATGAGTTTCAAGGTTGTATTTATACTTGAGCAATTCAATTATAGCTGTTGGAAACAATAATTTCATTCCCAATAAATTCAAACCCCATTTGAATGAAATTTGGACTTTGAGCTAAAATTAGTTTGGTCTCAGTCAGGATTTCATCAGTCCTGGTCGGGATGCTCAAAAGATAGCAGTTTGTAGTCATTGTATTTGAATTCTTGCATTGGTCCCGGTCGGGATAACTTGGTTCTGGTCGAGACTGATAAGTCTCGGGCACGGTCTCGGTCTGGACCTCGAATCGGGATATGTTATGAGTAAAATAGAATTTTTACCTGATGTTGGTCCCGATCGGGACTGGTATGGTCTTGGTCGAGACCAGTGCTGGATTGCAAGTTTTTTTTAGCAGTTTAGTCCCTGTCTTGATCCCGGTTGTGAGCAAGCTTGAGATCAATGTCTAGAGTGATTTTTCTTCTATAATTCTTCATTATTTTGACTTCTAAATGAGTCCTAACTTATGCACACTTAAACAAACATAATTAAATGCTTAAAATTAAGTTTGTTAAGATCAACATCAAGATAAATTATTGCTAAGGTCAACAAAAGTGGCTTCTATCATTTTTCACACATGAGACTCGGTTGTGCTACAATATAAAATGCTTCTCCTCAACTCTTAGTGGTCCAATTTTTTTGACCTCCAACAACTCTTTATTTACTCACTCTCCATTTTTGCTTTCTTTGTCTTAGGCTATTAATGCAGGGATTATTAGCAAGTTATCTTGACGTTAAAGCTTTTGTTATTGTTAGGCCTGCTCCTATTTCTTTGAAAAATAAATTATTCGTTTGATGTTGTTATCATATGTTTATGGAGGTAGACTTGGGACTGATGGAAGAAGCTGCAAGCCAGGTGAAGATGATGGCAGTGGCTTTGGTTAAACAAAAGTGGCAACTATGACATTTTTTTTTTTGCTGTAAAATGTGTTTTATGGTCTAAAACCTTAATTTCAAAATTCATTTAGTAAAAGATGAGCGTAATTTTGTCCACTCAAAAGATACCAAATGAGGTAGATGACTTGAAAAAAAATGGAGCCCATTGGATATGCTTAAATTAGCATTAAATAGGTCATATACACTTAATTAATATGCTTTTTAAAGTTTAAAAACTTGATTTGAAAAAAAATAAAATCAAACACTCAAATAGAAAAAACTAAAAAGTTCAAACACCAAATTTGCAAATTTTCTTTTCAAAAACCCTTGTCTAGAATAGGCTACCACAATATTTTGCTTAACTTTAGCTAACATAATTTATAACACAACGTTTTCCTTGTCAAATTACAACAACAAAATGCTAAAACACGTGCTATTCACCAATTTATGGTAAAAAATAAATCTACTTCTCAATTTGTGGTACTTTTGAAAGTATTTTCCTTTTTTGTGGTGAATTTTGAAACATTTTTCCAATTTGTAGTACTTTTAGCTGAGGTGGTAGAGAGAGATTAAGCTGCTATCCATTCCGCCATTGCAGTTCCACCAGCTGCAATAACGGTATATATATATATATATATATTAATTTTGCTCCATTCTGCCACTGCTTCTAGCGGAATGGGCAGATATTTCAGCAAATAAGTTTTCTCCCCCTTCCACGAATTGTTACTGATTTGAGCATGAAGATTGAATAATTGTTTAATGATTTGTTTACTTGTTTAATACTTGTTTATTGTTTAACAATTAGTGAAATGCGGCCATCTCAATTTTTTTTTGTCCACCCAAATATAATAATAATAATAATAATAATAATAATAATAACTTTGAAGCTTTATAAAATAATAATAATAATAATAATAATAATAATAATAATAATAATAATAATAATGTTATAATCATTATAATATTAAAATAAAAAAAATAAAAATTAACAATTTTGCATGGCCAAACCAAAACAAATTTTGCATGGCTAACCAAAACAATTTTTCATGGCCAAAATTGTGATTAGTTTTTAATTTTTAATTTTTATTTTAATAGTATAATGATTATAACATAATAATAATAATAATAATAATAATAATAATAATAATAATAATAATAATAATTATTATTATTATTATTTTAATTTAATATATTATTATTATTATTATTATTATTATTAATTTTTTGGGCCATCTCAAATTTTTTAAGTCCAAACAAATATAACAATAATAATAATAATGTTATAATAATCATTATAATATTAAAATAAAAAAAATTAAAAATTAAAAATTAATTGCAATTTTGGCCAAAAAATTTGTTTTGGTTAGCCATGCAAAATTGTTAATTTTTTATTTTTTATTTTACTATTATTAAATATTAAATTATTATTTATTATAAAAAGAAAGCTTTACATTTATATAGCGCATCAAATAAAATAATAATTAAATAATTAAATATTAAATTATTATTTATTAGAAAAAGAAAGCTTTACATTTTTATAGCTTATCAAATAAAAAAATTAATCAAATAATAGGTAACAATAGCACATGCATAAATTCACCACCTCAGACCATGTGAACAGAAAGCAAGAGCAGCTGAGGAACGAGCTTCAGTGTTTAAGGAGCTGAGGCAAGGTGCTGTTGTTGCCTGATGAAGTCCCATTATCTCTTGGCTAATGCAAATATGCCATACCTAAAATTGAAATTAAGAAGCAGAACTGAAAATTTTTCAATGGACCTATCTGTGTACTATTTTCACATCATCAAAATTGAACAATGTGAATAAGAATAGAGAGAAATCTAGTATTAAACAGAATAACTTGCAAGATTTGAGACATCATTAGAGACATAAAAATTGAAATTTTTGCAATGGACCTATCTGTGTACTATTTTGCAATAAAAGTTATGCATGCATTAGAGACATAACCATCATGCCCTCTTAGGTGATTGAGAGTTCGAGAAAGTATAACCTCCTTAAGAAGTTCTTATGTTCTGTAAAGTATAAAAAGTAAATGGTTAGCCATTTAGCACTAAAAAGTATTAAAACAAAGAAAGATATATCTGGATGGAATTAAACCTTTTGTACTTCTTCATTTACTCTCAACTCTCTATCAATTGGAAGATTTTCGAACTTGAGAAAAATGGTGCAGCCATGGGAATAAAATGCAGTGGAGAAATAGAAATTGATTTCGAAGTTGAGAAAAATTCTTTCAATTCAGATAGAGAATTAAATTATCACAACACAAACTTAGAAGACTAATAAACATATCAAATTGTAGCCTTGTGCATTGGTTAGACATTAAAATGAACCTTTTAATGCTAAAGCAGAAACTATCAAGTATCATCGAACATGATATCTGACAGACAGATTGGAGGGAGAAGACATCACAGTAGAACTATGTCCCAAAAAAAATATGAAATTGGTCAAGAGAAAACATAATATTTTTTAAGTATTGGTCTCTATCTCTCCAATACAAACCTAGAATGTCTAATTAAAATAATAAATTAATAATATATAGTAAATGGAATTAATAGGTCGTTATTTTTTTTTAAAAAAACCAGAATGCATTAAGAAAAGAGTTTACAGAGGATTCATATCTCTTTCTAAGAGAGATTGCAATTGAGAGTGAACATAAAAGGCATTATCAAGCATAAGAATACTACTTTGGCATTTAGAGAGCCAATCTGTAACTTTGTTTACTGATCTAGGGATAAAACAAACTTTAAAATTCACATTTCTGTCTAGAGAAGATTTGATATCATCAACCAGAGTAGCAGACTCCCATAGGGGAGTTTCTTGAGAATAAAAGAGGTGGACGACTCTTTTGCAGTCTGTCTCAATTATAATCTGAAGAGGAAAATTTGTTGAGTAATCGATAGCTAGCCTAATGGCCATTAGTTCCGCTTGGAGAGCAGAATGACTGCGCTCATAAGAGGAGTTGAGATGCAGAATTCTTCCTTGAAAATCCCTACAAATGAATGCCAAAGAACACTGATTTGAAATCTGATTAAAAGAGGAGTCACATTTCAATTTAAGAACTCCATTCAAAGGAGCAGTCCACTGTGGAAGATCAGCTGCCTGTAAGTGAGACTGATTTACATCTTGTTCTATGGAGTGGATACTTAACCACCATTTCCTAAAAGAAGTGATGACTTGTATTGGATCATTAAGCTTCTTATTGAACGTCATGTTATTTCTAGCGCGCCAGATAGACCAGCAGATGCCAGCAACCATATTAAGCTCCTCAACTCTGTCATCTTAAAAATTTTGTGAATATGAGTCCACCAGCTCGCAAAGGACATGAAACCAATTGAGTCAGGCATATAATTAACAGCATTGGCAAACCAAATCATACGAGAACGCTCACACATGAATATTAAGTGCTCTAAAGTTTCCACACTTTCATTGCATTGTTGGCATAACTAATTTACTTTGCATCCTCTTTTAATTAAATTCTCACAAGTTGGAATGGCATTTTTCATGCACCTCCATAAAAAAAAATTTTAGCTTTGGAGGGATATGGAGAGACCAAATGGAATTCCACCAGTTCACATTAGCACTAGTGGATTGCTTACCTCTAGTAGAAACATCAATAGAAGAGACATTTTTAAGTTATCTATAAGCTGATTTGATAGAGAAAATACCTTTTGAATTAAAGTGCCAACAGAGGGAGTCATGATTATTTTGAACAGCTCCTTTAATTGAAATGCATGAAATGGCTTTAACTTCATCCTCATTAAACATAGATCTCAAAACAGGAAATAAAATTCCATTTGCGCTCTTGCCAGTTTATAAAATAAGAGACAACATTAATGGTGCAATTTAAGGGTTTTGCATAATTTATTCTGAAATATGGAATAAGAGGAACCCAGAGATCTTTCCAAATTTCAATATTACAACCAGATTTAACTACCCATCTTAGGCCTTGTTGGATGGAATCACGGCCATACAGGAGACTATTCCAAAACCACGAAGCTTGAACCCCTTTTTTGGCATTAAGAATATCAGTAAAAGGAAAGTAAATTCCTTTAAGGACTTTGGCAGTGAGAGAGAAAGGATTATGAGCAAGCCGACATACTAATTTGTCGAGCAAGGCTTTATTAAAGAGAACAAGCTCTCGAAAGCCAAGACTGCCTCCCTTCTTAGTATAGAGGAATTGTGTTGTATATTTATTGATGAACTTTGAACTGATATATATACAAGATTATACATGAGAGTTTGTTAGCTAAATCAGAGTATATCAGACCTGTATCAGATCTGTTACAATAGTATGATATGAGAGATAGAGTTTGTTAACTATTTGAATACTCTATGAGCTGAGCTTTTGACTGAGTCTTGAGCATATCCTTTACACGCCCCCGCAAGATGGAGGATCCATCGGAGACTCCAATCTTGGACCGAAGAAATAAAAACTGACTGCGACCAAGAGGCTTTGTAAGCATGTCAGCTAACTGATCTTTGGAGCTGATATGTAGCACACGTAATGAACCAACAGACACTCGTTCACGAATAAAATGATAATCAAGAGCCAAATGCTTCATTCGCGAATGATAAACGGGGTTGGCACATGAATATATGGCACCTGTATTGTCACAAAACAAACTAGGAGGCTGAGGAAGTTGAATGCCCAATTCATGAAGTAAATTCTGAACCCAAAGAACCTCAGCTGCTGCATTTGCCAAGGCCTTGTATTCAGCTTCAGTAGAAGAGCGAGAAACAGATTTTTGACGAACTGAGCGCCAGGAAATGACATTGGAACCAAGATATAACACATAGGCAGTGGTTGAGCGACCTTTGTCATGAACACCACCCCAATCAGAGTCAGAAAAAGCAGTGAGTGTCAAAGAGGAACCACGAGTAAGAAACAACCCATGATGAAGTGAGCCTTTCAAGTAGCGGAGAACTCGTTTGAGAGCTTGCCAATGGACTTGGGTTGGAGCGTGCATAAATTGAGATAATTTGTTGATGGCAAAAGAGACATCCGGACGAGTGATGGCCAAGTACTGAAGAGAGCCAACCAAACGACGATAAGGAGTGGCATCAATAAGTGGCGAACCATCAACAAGAGTCAAGGTTTCAGATGTATTAAGAGGAGTAGAAACTTCTTTTGCACCAGCCATGTTAAATTGAGTAAGCAGATCAGCTATGTGACGGTGTTGGGAGAGAAACAGTCCTGTGGAAGTGGAGATGACTTCAACACCCAAAAAATGATGCAAAGAACCAAGATCCTTGACAGAAAACTGCTTTGCCAATGTACGAACAAACTGATCCAAGAAGTTATGATTGTTGCCAGTTAAAACAATATCATCAACATAAACCATGAAAAAGGCTGTTATATCATTTTGATTACAAATGAACAAACAGGCATCAGCAAGTGATTTTCGAAAACCAAAGGCAAGCAGAAAATTTTTTAGCTCAGTGTACCAAGCACGCGGAGCTTGTTTGAGACCATATAACGCCTTTTTGAGTTTACATATGTGATGAGAATATTGGGAATCAAGATAACCAGGAGGCTGCAACATGTAGACATCTTCATGTAAAGTGCCATGTAAAAATGCATTGTTAACATCCAATTGGCGAAGTGGCCAATTATGAGATAAGGCAACACAAAGAACAATACGGATAGTGGCCGGCTTTGTCACAGGACTGAATGTATTGAAATAGTCTCTACCAGGCTGTTGTAAAAATCCCTTCGCCACAAGACGAGCTTTATACTTGTCTATCGATCCATCAGGCTTCCTTTTAACACGAAATACCCATTTGCAGCTAATAGGAGTATGATGTGATTTGGGAACCAAGTCCCAAGTGCCATTTTGAAGAAGGGCATTAAATTCAGCATCCATAGCTTTGCGCCAAAGGGGATCTTTCATTGCTTGAGTGATAGTGGAAGGTTCAAGTGAGGTTGGCATGGGGTGATTTGTAGTAACATTAATGAATTTGTCACTATAGTATTTAGGATTTCGAGACCGAAGCCTAACGGGCCGTGGTTCAACAACGGGAGAAGGTGAAGGAGGTATGTGTGGAGAGGATGTAGGAGAGGAAGTGGAGGAGGACAAAGGTGGTGTAGGGGCAGGTGTAACAGATGTATGATGAGGCGAGGTAGAAGGTATATGGTCCAAAACTGAGGCAACAGTGTTATGGGGAGGTGATAATGTAGTGACCGGCGGTGAGGGAATAAGGGTGGGAGAGGTGATGGGAACTGAACAACTTGAAGAGGAGCTGGTGTTGGAGTCGGAAGAATTTTTTACATCTTGTAATGGACCTGCATAGCAAGCATCTCGCACAAGGTTAGAGAACTCATGAGATTTATTACGATATCGAAAAGGAAATATATCCTCAACAAACTTAACATGCCGAGACAAATAAAGACGATTTGAAGTAGGATCAAGACACTTGAATGCAGATTGAGAGGTAGAATAACCAACAAAGATGCAAGGAGATGACCTTGGTTGAAGCTTAGAGTTAGTGTATGGACGCAGCCAAGGATAGCATAGGCATCCAAAGGGTTTAAGTTTGACATAGTTAGGAGAGGTGTGAAAGAGCATTGGAAATGGAGTTTGGAAGTTTAAAATTGGCGTGGGAAGACGATTAATTAGATAGACAGCAGCCTGAAATGCATAAGACCAGTAGTTAGATGGAAGAGACGCAAAGTGAAGCAATGAAAGGCCAGTTTCGACAATGTGTCGATGACGCCTTTCAGCTGTGCCATTATGCTCAGGTGTGTGTGGAGGTGTAGTAAAATGAGAAATGCCACAAGAATTAAAGGTTGGAATAAGTTTTTGATATTCTCCACCATTATCAGAAAAAACAGAACGAATTGAGGTTTGGAAATAATTCTCAACTAACTTTTTGAACTGAAGAAAGATATGAGCAGTATCTGATTTTTCTTCAAAGGATAAAGCCAAACATATTTAGTGAAAAAATCAATAAAAATTATATAATACTCATAGCCATCAATAGATCGTTGGGTTGGCCCCCAGACATCTGTATACACAAGTTCAAAAGGTTGAGCACTAGAAAGAGAATTATCAGAAAATGGTAACTTATGACTTTTATTGATAGAACACGCATTACAATGAAAATTAGATAAAGACAATGATTTTGAAGCCAAAGAATTATGCTTAAGAACAGCATGAAGAATTTTATTGGAAGGGTGACCAAGTTTGTGATGCCAGTTAAATATAGAGAATTTGGTAGTGACATTGAATTGAGGACGGCAAGGCAAGTTTACGTAATAAACATCATTGTTGTTCTCTCCCCGAAGTAGAGACGCCCCCGTGCGAAGATCCTTCACAAGAAAATAAGAATTAAAAAATTCAACAGACACCGGGTTAGATTTGCATAGCTTTGCTACTGAAATCAAATTATGTTTCAAATTTGGAACACAAAGAACATTAGATAAGGAGAGTGGACGGTGTTGTGTGGAGAGTGTAGTATGGCCAGTATGTGAAATGGAAAGACTGTTACCATCACCCAAAAAGATCTCATCTGGACCTCCATAATCAGAGTAAGTTTGTAGTGCTGAAGGATTGGAGGTGACATGATGCGAAGCGCCGCTATCAAATAACCAAGGTTGTGGCGTATGATTGGTGTTCATTGACATGGTAGCATTGGCCATAGGACTGGAATTAAAAGAGTTGATTACTGAAATATTGTTGTCCTTCAAAAACTTAGCAAGTTTTCTGCAATCATGGGTGTCATGACCTGCAATTTCACAAAAACGGCAAAAGAAATTTGCACGATAAGACTTACTACCACTTTGATTTTGCCATGAGGATCGAGGATTATTTCCACCATTTCCAGCACGATATTTACGAAAGGATAAGTTATATCCTTGCTCACGATTTGCAGTGCCCTGTTGTGACTTGTAGGACTGCTGAAATTTGGGATTGTATTTTTGAGTGACATTGGCAGTAACAACAGTAGGAAGCTGAGCTGAGTCATTTTCTTTCAACATTCTCTCAAAGTCTGTCAACTTATCAAAGAGTTCTGAGTAGGAGATTGCTGATTCCCGAACTTTGATGGCCGCAACAATGGGGTTGAAATCATCACCAAGCTGAGTAATGATATGAACAATAAGGTCCTCGTCAAGAATTGGATTTTGAGCCAGGGCCAATTCATCTGCGATGGATCGCATTTCATGAAGAAAATCAGCCACTGATTTGGTACCTTTTGGATTTTTGGTGAGTTTGGCTTTGAGAGAGATAACTCTGGATCGAGAGGAATTTGCATAACTGGAAAGCAAACGGTTCCAAGCTTCAAAAGAGGTTGTAGCAGAAGAAATGATTGGTTGAATAGTGTCGGAGCAGCTGCCGAGAATTGCACTAATGAGAATTTGATCTTGTCTATACCAGATATTATAGATCGGATTGATCTTAGTTTTGTCACTGTCAAGAAATTTTTGTGGTGGAATTAAAGTGCCATCAATATATTCCACAAGATCAAGACCAATCAATGAGTGAGGATTGAAGTTGTTTTCGCCAAACAGGAAAGTTACATGTGGTAAGTTTGATGGGAAAATGAGTTGGTGCATTTAAGTGTACAATAGGAGTTTCAGCAGTAATTGTCATGGCGAAGTTGAAAAAGAAGGAACAAAAAATGGGGATCGAAGGACTCGTTAAAGTGTTTACTGCTATGATACCATATAGAGGAATTGTGTTGTATATTTATTGATGAACTTTGAACTGATATATATACAAGATTATACATGAGAGTTTGTTAGCTAAATCAGAGTATATCAGACCTGTATCAGATCTGTTACAACAGTATGATATGAGAGATAGAGTTTGTTAACTATTTGAATACTCTATGAGCTGAGCTTTTGACTGAGTCTTGAGCATATCCTTTACA
>CATIWK010035663.1:0-24277 GCA_949634005.1 Mallotus japonicus | reverse complement strand
CTAAGAACTACTACTTTCTGTATTAAATGACAAATAAGTCTGTCTTTGATTGGCACATCTCAATAACCATTCATGATTTCACTATAGACTAAAATTTATATTCTATTAATTACATTACTCATGTTTGAGAAAATTAATGTCAAGCTTGAGGATCCAGAGCTCTCTGGATCCTCTGCTCCTCTTCTCTGTTCTTCTCTGTTTTTTGCAGGTTAACTCGTTTTTCTCCTTAAATTTGCTGTGTTTTTCATTATCTTTTCTAGGTTTAGATCCTTTTGCTGCCTTTTGGTATGGTTTTGCTCTCCTCAGTGGAGTCTTCTTTCTCAACCTTGATGGCAGTGGTGACCGCCGTATGCTCCTGGCAATCCAAAACAAGCTCGCCCTCTATACAGCTTCATAAAGGAATCCTCCTTTAGCTGATTGTTATTCGGCGGCTGTGAGGACAGCTTATCTTCCAGGAATTTGCAACTCTTCTCCGCTGTAGGTTTTTATCAGCTTCAGGTGATGATGGTGGTGCTGCTTGGCTTGAAGCAGCTCAGGTGGTGGATTTGTTTTGTGCGCTGCTTGATCATGGACATGAATTTTAAGCCTCTGTTGTTTCAGATACACTTTGCTTTGTAAAATTTGTATTAGCAGAGGTGTCCTATTAGAGAACCAAAGCCACCGTAGTGTTTAAGCTGCCTGGTAGTGATGCAATTCATCAGCATCGCTTTCTGAATCTGATATGCCTTTAGGCAAAGATGTTTCTTAGTAGTTTGAATGTCTATTGTAAGCCACCTGCAGCCTTGCTGCACTATGTAGTTCATCTTTCCTTAATGAAATTATCATGTTCAAAAAATAAAAAATAAATAAATAAATAAATAAAATAATTTTGATATGTATTTTTCGATGAGATTTTTAAAGATTTGGAGTAGACAAACTGACAAAGAAAACATGGCCACATTAAATGTTTTTTTTTTTTTTTTTTTGACCAAAAGGCTACATTAAATGTTTATGCATATTATTTCAACTAGTACAGTAACATGTGCTTCGCAGCGGGATTTACCTTTGAAAAAATCGCACATACTCAAATTTAGCAATTAAATTACTGATTAAACAGCTAAGTTTTAGTTTTTTAATGTGAAAAATTACAGTATATGAAAACACAAAAGGACAAAAAATTTTCTTGATCATCTAAAACAAATATAATTCAAAAAAGGCATACTATAAAGTAACTTTGTTCAGTCCGTCAGTCCTCATAGAAAAAAAATTTATCAGAAAGAGACGTTCTCCAAAAGTTAGGATCTCTTTTGGAATACTCCACTTATATTTGTAATCCGTGTGTGAGTTGTGTAAATTATAAAAAAAAAAACAAACTAAATAATCAAAACTATTAAGTTCATATTTAAGAAAAAAAAAAAAGCCTGAACAAATGACAATCACAATTAAAACAGACAAAGGACAAACTTCGCAAGGAAAAAATGAAAAAACATAACAAATAATTCTTTTTTTTTTTTAAAGAATGAAATAGACTGCTTCAAAAAAAAAAAGAATGAAATAGACATAAAGACCAGCAACACGGCACTATATATGCAGAGAATCAAGGGCTGAAGTGGTAAAAAAATAAAATAAATCGAAACAGGTCAAACAACAACTGCTAAGAACTGTGCACCGTGACAGAAAAACAACAGTGTAGTTTTTTATGAGAGCAAGGGGAAAAATTGAAATATAAAATAAATTGTCTGAAATAGGTCAAATACAGCTGGCAAGCATGTATGACTTACACAGGGCTGTGCAACTTGACCGTGGAAACAACGACTTCGTTTGATTGCTATTAAGGGGACAAAATTGGAATACGGCTGGATGCGGAATTTACTGTGCATGAACAATGAATTCATTCCGCATCTGTGTTTGGCTGTTTGCTATGCAACTTGATCAATTTCATAGCTTAGAAAACGAGTTTTGCATGGCCAAACTCATCGACTTAGGATGGGGACCTCCTCTATCCACCATGCTTTTTGACGCCAAAAAGCAAGTTATAATGCTACTCAATATAATAATACAACATTGATTCAAAAAAATATAATAATACAACATTGGTAAAAAAAATATATAATAATACAACACGTTTAACAAACTAATGTTGATTCGCTTAAAACGTATGATTTATTATTCTATCACAAAATTAAAATATTAATAGAAATTATGAGTTCGATCACTCACTCTCTCAATATCTCTTTTCAAAATCTTAATATAAGAATAATATTAAAAAAAAATTGATCCCTTTAATACCTTTAATATTTTCAAGAATTTTTTAAAATTATTTATTCAAGACTACTTTTCTAGTTTTAATATATATATATATTGGCTTCAAAAAAAAAAAAATATATATATATATATTCTTAAGTTAATATAAATATTTATAAATTTATAAATCCTATATCTCTTGATATCTAATAGTATAAAAAAACTAAAATATTTAATTAATATTCATCGGTTTTAAGTGGGTTTGTAGTCTTTTAAATCAAGTTTTAGCTTTGAATCTTTTGTATGGGAAAAAATATGTGTTGGAAGAATTTTACCTCCATATAAATCTATCCAACTTCAATTATGAAATAGTCGGAACCATTATGACTATTTAACAAAATATTAGATAAAAAACTAAAACATTTACAATTACTTATAATTTATTACTTGACATAAATATTTGGATTTAGCCAAATTTTAATAATTAGTATAAATTAGCCAACTCATCAGTGAAATTTTTTTCTAAGAAATTAATTTAGAAATATCATCGGACTCATTTTGATCTTATAATCGTGTGTGTCTATATATAAATGTACGAAAAGTGGGGACAAGCAAAAATACGAAAAATTTTTCACTCATTATTATATAAAAATTGGATAATTTTGTTATTTACTAATAAAAGTAAAATTAAATTAATTAAAATATAATTTTAATTTGATAGAAAGTCTATTTCCTATTTTGATTATATTAACTTCTATTTTATCTCTAATAAAAATTAAATTAATTAAAATATAATTTTAATTTAATTAAAAGTATGTTTCCTATTTTAATTAGGTTAACTTCTGTTTTATCTCTAATAAAATAAAATTAAATGAAATTAATTAAAATGTAATTCTAATTTAATTGAAAGTATATTTCATATTCTAATTAGGTTAATTTCTATTTTATCTCTAATAAAAATGAAATTAATTAACATACTATTCTAATTTAATTGAAGGTATGTTTCCTATTTTAATTATGTTAATTTCTATTTTATCACTAAAAAAATTAAATTAATTAAAATTTTAGTGATAATTTTGTTAAAAACACATATTTGGATGTTTTTATAAAATTTAACAAAAAAATTTAAAATTAAATTAATTAATATTTATCACTTAATTAATAGTTTAACTTAAAAATTTCATTAAATTAATTTTTGCATAAATAAAAGTATTAATATTAAAAATATTAAAAAAAATAAAGTGTCATAGCTCAAATAAACAATTTACTAAATTATAATAAATTATAAGTTTAATGAGGTTGTAACATTTAAATTGTTATATAAAGAAAAAATGTCTTTTATTATTTTTAAATTTTTTATTATCTTATGATTAAGTATGATCATAAAATTTTTTTTTTATATAAAATCAGTTCTAGAGTTGAGAAAAATTAATTATAAAAAATATTGAAGTAATATCATATAATTATTTAAATAAAAGATTTATAAAAATTGTAACAAATTATAACTATATTAAGTTAATATTAAATTGTTATATAAATAAATAACATTGTCATTATTTTTAAACCTTTTATTTAATAATAATAATAATAATAATAATAATAATAATAATAATTACAATAATAATGTAGACACCCGATCCGGTCGGCCCGCATTAGGGGACGGACTGTGGTTGTTTAGTTTAGCCGGCCCGCAACAAAGCCCTA
Source organism: Mallotus japonicus (assembly GCA_949634005.1). Lineage (NCBI taxonomy): Eukaryota > Viridiplantae > Streptophyta > Magnoliopsida > Malpighiales > Euphorbiaceae > Mallotus > Mallotus japonicus. The sequence continues at coordinate 20,350 of CATIWK010035663.1, read as the reverse complement.
TGATGAGAACAAGATTTGAATGCAAGAGAAGCCCAAAAATTCCTCAAGAATGGATTAGGAAAAGCCCAGCCCGTTAGACCCAAGACAAGACCCTTGAGCCCAACATGGCCCATGCAGGCCTAGGCATAGGAGGCGATCCCTCCTAGCCAAGAGGAGGCAATCGCCTCTTGGTCTCCCACTTGCATGCTGCATTAAATGCAGCATGTAATTAGTAGAAAAGTGGATCCTCATGCCTAACCCTCTGCTCCAGCACGCAAAAACTACCTTTTGAGAGAAATTTGAGTGGAAGGGAGGGAGCTTTGGGGAGAGGGAAAGGATGGTGATTAGATGGGTAGTTGATAGGCTTAAAAGGGAAGAGAAGAGAGGAGAGAAGGGGACTTCTTTTGGGGATTGGACTTTTAGAAAAAAATTGGGTTCCTGAAGAAAGAGAGAACAACTAGAGGAAGAGAGAAGAGAAAAAGAGCTCTGAGGAGCAAGGAAGAGTGGTCTTCTTAGAGGCAGAGAAGAGAAACCAAGCTTGTGAGGCTAGTTGTTAAGGAAGAAGAAGGTGATTTTTTGCAGTAGAGAGCTAAGATCAAGCTCTCATTCAATCTCTGAGGGCAAATCACTTTGAAAAGCTTCTATTTCAATAAACCTTCTCACTTGGTCTTCATATATTGAAAGCATGAGTTAATTGATTTATTTCATTGCTTATTAGTTAGTACATGCTTTAAATGTGAATCCTATGTGATATGCCATGTTTTCTATGTGATTTATCGAAGTTTTAGAATAGCTTAGAGCTATAAATGCATGCATGTGTAGTTTTGTTAGCATAGAAGTAAGCTTTGTCTATTGTTGAGTCTGGTTCTCCTTGTTGAGGAGGAGATCACCTTTTGTGCCAAGAGGCGATCACCACTCAGCCAGAAGGCCAAGTGGCTATCGCCACTTGAACAGGGCGATGGATGCCCTGTCCTGCCTCCTGCATATTGCTTGCATGCTCTTTTACATGTTTCATATTGTTATGTTTCATTCCTATACATGATTATGCTGTAGTTATGTTGAATTAGTAGAAATATCATGTTTATTTTATGTATTTGTGTATATGTTTAGGTATTATTTGAATCCTTGACTAGTGTTTATTGCTTGTGAGGTAATCAACCAAATTCCCGGCTTGTGGGAAAGGGTGAACATCTGTTTTGCAGGGATTCGTAAGAGTGATTTCAAATCACTAATTGTGTATATTTGTATTAATTAGTTCTTGAGAGGTTTTTTTGGTTAATTGATTATTCAAAGTGATGTAATCCCTAATCCCTCCCCCGATATTTTGAATGTATGTTTGTATATTAATTTTACTTTGTGAGCAATGGGATTAAATTGCATGAAATATGGATAATGTGCAAACTTGGACTTAATGTAAAATTGATCATTGATTGAAGGCAATCCAATTCGCATGTAAATAAAAGGAACAATCGAATAATCAAAAGATAATAAATCATGAACACAAATGGAGGCCGATCGCAAGATCGGGTGGACATTCAAACGTCCATACCCAGTTTCCGAACCCGTTTCTCTTACGACGATTTCTGGGCACTTCCGTAGGAATCCAGTCTCCGTATAAGTGTCCCGGTTTTCATCCAGGTGGCGACTCCATCTCCGAGTAGGCTTTAACCTATATCATATTTCTCACGCAGGCCTCAGGCCCAACACAGTGCCATGGTCGCCAACACTTGGGCGCGTGCTAAACCCCGCCGCCTACACTCATAGAGGTCAACCATAGCATGAATTCTTGTTTAATGACCATTTTGATATTTTTTTATCGCTATGCTAATAGATTGTTGATGCACAATTACATGAACAAAATTAAGCCATCGATAGAATTATGTATATCAATGTTGTTTAATTTAATTATAACATATTTGATTGTTTTCAACAATGTTATTAGGCTTATCTTATGTATAAATTTTTTTTTTTAGATTGTGCCATCAGGCTTTTCAAGATTCACCGTGTACATATATGGCTATTTTTTTAAAGCTGACCTCATGCATATCTTTTTATTATAGGGCAACCACAATATGAATTCTTATTTTTAACCCTTTTTTATATTTTTATTTGATTATTGTGCTAACAGATTGTTGATTGACAATAACATGGGCAAAACCTATTATTATAGATCACATTTTTTTTATTTTTTTTTGTTTTTAATGGTAGAAATACCTTGAAGGTATTGTAGAATTTTCCTTAATATGAATATAAAATAAATTTATGTTTAGAGAAAGAAAATTTAGTACAAGAAGATATTATGATTGTATAAGCGGTGTGCATTCAGTTGGTTTGATCGGTTTTGGAGTTTTTTTTTTACCGAACTGAACAAATCAGAACCAAACCAGATGTTTAAATAAAAACTGAACTGATCGAATCAAACCAAATTTTTACCAATATTAAAATAATTAATATTTTTATTAAATTAGTATATAATTTAAAAAATTAAAAAATAAAAATAAAATTTTGGTTTGTTCGGTTAACCAAACTTTTCAAGTATAAAACCAAACTAAACTAAACCAAAATTTCAATTTGGTTCATAAAATAAAAAATATGGAGTAAACAAATTGAACCGAACTATGTCGGTTCGATTTTTAGTTCGGTTCATTTAAAAGTCTTGCACACCCCTAATTGTAGAAGAGTTTTTTTAGACTTTTTTATTTTAATTTTTGATAACATTTTTATTAATTTAAAGTTTATTTTTAGCACTTCATGTACTTAACATGGTTTGAAATCAAAAGCTTGTCCACTATGTTATTACATAGGTTAAATAGAATTAAAAAGTACAAACTTAAGAGTGAAATATGTTTCAAAATAAAAATTAAAACTAAAATGAAAATAATAAAAAGTAAAGGACGTCATAAGTAATCATGTAAAATATAGGAATGAGACCATGTATGATGTGTTATAATGGTTACATATTATATTTATGGACTATCTGTAATAACTAAAAGTTAATCTAGTTTTTTAGTTTTATTTATATTTTTTGAACATTTTTTAGTTTTATTTATATGAATAAAAAAATTCATTAAGAAAAATAATCAAAAGCTCAAATTAGCCATAAAATTTGACCAAACATTTAAATCAGTACAAATTAAATTTTATATCTAAATTGATAAAAAAATTGTACCTTCTAAGTTAAGTTTTTAAGTGATTTGAAATATAAATCAGCACAAATTGATTTTTTTTGTTAAAATTAGTACAAAATTTATATGTGTTAAAAAGTCAGTGTTTATAAAAAGGTAAAATTCACGTCTAGACTCGTAAACTTTCCACATTTTTAACTTTAAACTCCTCAAGTTTCATTTTGTATGTTTAGACTCTCGTATTTCATGGGTTGAAAATTTTAAACCTTTTGATCCATTTTTTAATACAAATTATTTCCTTTTGATCCCTAAAGTTTTTTTTTCTAACATTCATACCATCTTTTACTTTTTTAACACTTATATCACTTTTAAAATTTAAACACTTTTAAAATAACTAAAAATGTTGTTAGATACGTTTTTGCAATTTCATTAATAATTAAAAAAAAGATATGGAAACATAGAGTTTTCACATCATTAACAGTAAAATCAAGCACTTCTTTTGTTTTTTCATTTTATATAGCTGGTGATATTTGAATAGTAATGCTAATGCCCATTTGAAAGGCTCTAGAGGGGGCTTAATAGTACTAATTCAGTTTAACGAGACGTTTAAGAAAGATTAAGAAATAAAAAGAAAATCAAGGCAAGAGGAGAGGAAAGATCAACACAAGAATTTAAGGAGTTCAGTTCCTCGATGAACCTACATCTCCACCTAACTTATCCGCAAATTATAATTTTGCAAACCAACACTCAATCTATTACTATAATTTATTTACAACATTTCGGAGTTTGATGTTCAACTTAAACCTTTTATAACTTGAGCTTTTCTAGGCTAAACTCTAACAAATTTTCCAAAATTTTAAGTGTTTTATGGGCCACACTTGTACCAATTCCTTAGAGAGAATTCTCACTTCCCTTCTTATTAACTTAAGAAAGAGTAAAAGATAAGAATTTCTACCTATAATCACACAATCCAAACACTCAAAGTATATAACAATTCACACTTGATTGAATACAAATAAGAAATAATGATTGCTTGAGAATTGAATAGATTTCTAAGAATGTAACACCCCTCCCTTCTAGCACCTCACTGGAATACCCTATCCAATGACGGAATTATCAGAGAGGAGCATTACCTAAAGATAACTAGCAAAGTCTCCATCTAAACATACTATCAAAAGAGGTTCATCTAGATATATTATCAAGTATAGAATAAATACTTCAACAATAAACATAAATATGAGATGGTAAGAAGAATATTTTTTTATCCTAAATACAACTTTACTGTTAGTATTTATATATATAAGAGTTCTATTAGAAGTATTACACATATATATACGAAATCTATCAGAAGTATTACACATACTCCATCAAAAAATAATGAGTATAAGTTATCATACAAATAGTGCAAAATAATAAAAACATTGTAGGTCTCTATAACCCTCTCGAAGGATCTAATCCATGTTGAGATGTGCATTTTTGAATTTGCACATCATAGGCCTGGTCTTAATACTATTACCTAACTCAAGGCAAAAAGAATCTGACACAAGTGCTGAGAGTATATCCCGGCCTCATCCAAAAAGATGAAATAGATGTGCCAATCCCAACTCAGATCTAGGTCAAGGTAACCTGCACATCCTCAATCTGATAGAAAACTCGAATGGTGGCACAGACACTGTCAAGATACTCCTCACAACCAATAGATATATGGACTGAGTCTCCTATAGGCTCAACTGCAATAAGGAAGGTAAGCTTCGTATGTACGTCATGATATATAATATACCTCACTAATATCTCGATCGTTTCACCTCATATGTCATCATGGCCCAATGCACTACCATACTGAATAGACTTTAGCTAAATAAAAGCAAAAGTATACACCTATACCTGAATATAAAAGAAAAGCGAGTGTGAGTAATTTTGAAAGAAAATTACCTAGTGAGTGCAAACAATATCAAGAATAGCTCATGCAATATAGGGCACTTGAAAAGAACAACATAATTAAAAAATAATAAAACATTAAAAGTAAAGGAGTGCTCAACATATTATAATTTATTTTATTATTTTTGTTCCAACCATAAACTATTTATGTTAAAGTTTTGTGTTCTCAAGAACAGTTCCTTTTGTTAGAGTATTGATTCAATTTCAATTTTATATAACCCATTCTCTATATTGTTCGATCATGTTAAATGTATTGCTCATTATGAAATTTGAGCATTAAAGCTTATCATCACATGTTCACATTTTTGTTGTATTTAATTATCACCACTGCAATATTATGTCCTATCATATCACATTGCAGATCCGCCCATTACACATCACTATAACTCATTGATAGAGTTCACACTAATTGTATCTCAAAACACAATATAGTTTATATACATATATATTGAACCACATAAATTTTCCCTTAAGGCATAATGAATCTATGCGTTATCCCAAAGGTAGTTATCAATAAGTTGGCCAACATAATCTCATTAGTACTTAACTCATAATGCTTTATAGAAGCACTTTATGCGTATATATATATATATACTTTTACTCACTTATATCATTTATTATTTTATCACTGTGCAAAATTTCCAAGATTGTTCCCCTTTCGATTTGAAAGAACAATTTGTGTACTTTAGTCTCTATGTCAGAGACTTGAGTGATTCTCATAATCTTTTATTACTTTTGCATTATTAGCATTTCTTGAATGAAACTTTCCTAAATATGCATATAATAAAGGATTTATAAAGTTATGACCCATATATGACCAGTCATTTCATTGTTATATTCTTAAATATGCATCATAGTTTAGTTGTGTTTTAACTTAATTTAGACTTAGTTATAGGTCACAAAGGTGTCGGCATGACATTAGGGTATTGTCCTAGTGCATTAAGGTATCGCCTTAGTGGCATTCTCTGTGCCTAATCGAAAAGGTATGTGTTAGGGTACTGGGGCATCGTATTGGTGTTAAGGTGTCACCCTAAAGTACTAGTGCATTGCCTTATTGTACTGCAGTGTCGCCTTAGCAAACTGTAGTTACTTTCTGTAATTTGATTGCTTCTTAAATCAACAAGAAAGACTTATTTTTGCTTTAAACTCATGGTAACTTGTTTTTATATCATTTTTGCACTTATGCAGGTGTTTATTAGCAATTTCTTTATCACATTAACAACTTCTAATCAAGCCAAGTCATAGTTTGAGACAATGTCCATAGAGAAAATAACATGCAAACTTAGAATCAATTCCCTTTTAACTGGAATTCTAAGGACAGTAAATCAATAACATAAGAGGCTATCGCTTAACAAAATTGGCTTCCAAAAATCAGAAATTTATTTTAGGAACTACATTACCAAATAACTCAAATTCAAGATCATGTCCATCAAAATGAGAAGAACTTAGAGCTACGTTTGAGAGTTTAAGAACGAGTGAGATTTACAAACGAACACTCACCTAATTCCCAGTAGCTCAAAAATCTAGTTCTCCCTTTCTAGTTAGTCCACCTATTATCAAAATGAAATTTTTTATGAATTATCTCTAATGGAAACTAAAATCTTAGATGCATGTCTCTTATTCAAGATTGCTTTTGATGAATTTATGATATGCAAAAAAGGATTCTTACCCAAGCTAAGAATCAGCTCAGCTTAGCTCTCTACCTTCTTCTTCTTATTTTTCTTGTTATGCAAAAAACCAAATGCTGAAGCTTCATATTTTTGCATTCTTAAAGAACGAAGTTTTTTTTTTGGAAAGGTGTCCTTGTGCATAGCACCCATAAATGACACCTCACCAATAAATTTCAACTAGATCCTCAAGTTATTCTTTCTCTTTTCAATCATACACTTCCTTATTTTGTTTTGGTTTCAATTAAACCCTCCATCCCTTTATTTTAGCCAAATTAAGGCTTAAAATCACTATTAAATAAACAATATTAATATTCTAATTATGTGCTTAGGTCACAGATGTTACAAAGAGATTAATGCTTTATCAAACTCTCTAACTTCTTTAATGACTCTCCAACACTTATTTTTATAGTAGGAGAGTGAAAAATGACCGTTAGAGAGCTTCAATCTTATTCCAAGCTTCTTCTTCTCCATTAAATTCTAATTTAGCTTTTGCAAAAAAATATATGCTTATGATTGTGAGGAAGCATGTCATGAATGTAAGTAAAGTACCTTAGAGGGGGGGGGTGAATAGGGCTAATTCAAATTTAAAAAGGGATTAAGAAAAATTAAAGGAAATTAACAAGAAATTAGAGAAAGGAACAAAGGAAGATATAAATTATTTAGGGAGTTTGGTTTATCAATAAACCTATGCCTCCACCTAACCTATTCCTAAGTTAGGATTTTTAACCCCACACCAATCTATTGCATTGGATTATTTACAATAAGAGTTTTTTTAGGCTAAACTCAAACCTTTATAATTGAGTCTTCTTTGGTTAACTCACAACCTATTTACAAACAAGTGGTTTGCAAGGACAACATTTAAATCTCTAGTGAATAAGAACCTCAGTGCCTCTTAGTTTAACCTAAAAAAGGAGTCGATGAAGATTGCCTAATCACTAATTCACCCCAATTACACTCAATACATAAATTTTATAATTTGATTTTAGCACAATGAATATCAAAGTAAATAAATATTTACCAAAACTCTCTAACCTTTTAAATGAAGTTTGGTAACAAGTATTTATAGTTGGAGATGGAAAACTAGTTGTTAGGAAGCTATTCCACCATCTCCAAACTTCTCTTGCTTCATTAAATAGTTCTTCAAATTTTTACAAGAAATTGATGGCTCACAATCATGACCATGCTCCTCACGATCATGACTTAAGAGTAAAATAGTCATTACAGCTTGAATTTGATCATTTAAAGAGTGTTAGGTGGATCATGACCACCCTCACAATCGTGAACCTGATCTTAAGGATCCTTGCCTTTAAGCTTCATATCAATATTCATCTTTATCCTGGTTGTGTGACCTAGATCACGACCCTGATCATACCCTCACGATTGTGTCCATGATCATAAGGGTGACTGCCTTTTTTAGCTTTTCTCTGTGCTTTTCCTGGTGACCATGATCAACCTTGATCACTAGCGTGACCATGCTCCTCATGATCATGACTAAGATGTCGAGTGTCTCTGTATGAACTTCACATGAATGATTTTAAAGGATTTGGATCGTGTGGATGCTCACGATCGTAATTCCACTCATGAGCTTCTATGTCACCTTAAGGAACTTGAATTTTTCATCTTCAAATGAGCATTACTATGAACCTAATATAAACACACTTAATGCACACACATAAATGACTCGGAATTGAGTTGTTAAAGTTAAAATATAGATTATTAGAATTTGATCATACAAATGATCAACAATATGGAATGAAAAAGCTAGTAGTTGCCTCTGATTATTGATCGTTAGAGGCTTCACATGTCACTCGTGAGTAAGATCACGATCGTAGCTAGTATGCCAAGGATTATGAGATCCATCATAAGGAGTACTAGAAGCTTGTCTTCTTTTGAGATACTGATGATCACAAGTAAGGGTATCAAAATGGGTGATGACATGTGAACACGATTTGCCTAACACGTAAAATTAGCAAAGTAGTGTTGAGGTTAAATGGGTTCGTGTTAGAAACGGGTCAACCCCTTTATGACACGGTTAACCAGATCGTGTCGCGGGTTGACACGTGAACCCATTTAATTATATGTGTCATGGTGGGTCGTGTCAACCCGACATGACACGATATGACCCATTAAAAATACATATAATTTATCATAATTTTAAATAATAAATTAGTCAATTATTATAATTTTTTTACAAAAATAATAATTTTATAATTATATTATGCAAATTGTTAAATTATAAACATTATTTTAGATATTTTTTGTGAAAGATAGTGTTTTTATATATTACAAATGTTATACAGGTTAAATGGGTTGTGTTAAATTTTATGACCCACACAACCCATTTAAATAAATGGGTTAAACTTGTCATGTTTGTGTAATCCGCTTAATTTTCGTGTCATGTTAGGGTTAAAATTTTTGACACGATTGATAAATGGGTCATGTTCATGTTGACACTAATCGTGTGACTAAAGTGGGTCAACCCGACATGAATATGACCCACCAACCCATTTTGACACCCCTAATCACGAGCTAGCTATACATAATCATGATCATGGGACTGCTGGTAAGGACTATTGGATATTTAAAGCTTAAGCATCTTGAGAGATCACAAGCGAGAATGGCATGATCACGATCATGGGAGAGCTCGTAAGGAGTACTAGAAGTTTGAGCTCCTAAGAACCTTAATGATCACGACTGGACTAGGTGTCTTCATGATCATGACTAAGATCATAAGGAGCACTATGACTTAAAGCTTGAGAGAGCTTGAATGATCATGAGCAGGAATGGAATGGTCATGATCGTGGGACCAATCATGAGGTTCGTTGTAATGTATTAAAATTAAGGGCTACTTGGCTCATTGTCGTAAGGCACTTGATCACGATCGTGGTGTGCGTAATCATGATCGTGAAGTAGCTCGTTAGAAGTACTAGAAACTTGAAAAATTTGGGTTCCTTGACTTTAAGTGATTTCTACTATGAACCTAACTTATATATGCATTTAACCACATGAATTAGTGAATCAAAATTGATTTATTAAGTTCAAAACATGGGTAATTATATATTGACCATGAAAATGATTAACATTCTCCTCTTTTTTTACTTTGACAAACCAAATTTGAGTGACTGATAAAAATAATATGTGCAAGTGTATGAATTGATTTAAGTTGATACTCCCCCCTAGTGTGTGATTGAGATTTTTAAGCTCTCCCTCAATGAGTGCATTATATTCATCATGATTTGTAACTTATAATATGAAAATTATAACTTATTTGTAACTCACATAACTTGGATATTAATCAAAACTATGGGTTATAAAATGAAAATCATATGAATATCATTAAATCATAATGAAATAACTCATTATCTCTTCCCCTTTTGGCAAAGATTAAAAAGAGAGCATTGAGCACAAACATTGAACACGAAACACAATCCATTAAAGATAAGAATTAAGAACAAAACACAATCAATCTATAAAATTAAAAACAATAATGACAATAAAAGTATGTAGTCCAACAAAAGCCAACACAAACAATCTAAAAAGAACATAAAGCATAATAAGAACAACAAGAAAGTCTTCAAGCTTTCCACCACAAGGAATGAATTTTCCAACATTGGATCTCCAATGGTGATTGTGTAACTACCAAAAATGATTTTCAATGGGATTTAATGACTTTTGGAACAAAAAACTAGGAAATAGTCATTTTCCTTAAAGTTGCAGGAAACGTCCTCACGATCGTGAGGATGCCTGTAACGATCTTAGTTACGACTTATGACTGACTCTTCATGATCGTGAGATAGATCGTGAACAGGTGTCACAAGCAGCCATTTAATTCCAATGGTTGTGAGAAAAGTTCAAATCAATCCATAAACTTTCAAAATGTTTGCAATTGAATCCAGAAAACTTCTGAAAAATCTTGCAATTTGGTCCTTTCAAAACTAAATTACACAACTAAGGGGCTTCAAAAAAATGTTGCAATGTAGCCCTTCAAGGACTAATTTGACACATTTAAAACTTAAAAAAATATTTTGGCTTCAACAACATGTAATTTTTAAATAAATTTGATCATGTAAATGCATCAAGCTCTCTTGGACATTTCAATGTGTGCAATTTATTGACAAATTAAATGAATTGAATCATTAATTTTATCAATAATTTGTATGCAAATGTCAAATAGTAATTCAAAATAATATTCAACAAAAACACATAGCTTAGATAAAGTATGGATGATCATCTTAAGTTGGCACCATCTAGCATACCAAGCTCATAATTTATTAAGTTCGTTATTTCTTCATTAAGCGGTTTGGTAAAAAAATCCGCCAATTGGTTGCTAATTTCAATAAATTCAAGTATAATGTCACCATTTTGGACAGGATCTCTTAAGAAGTAATGCCTAATATCAATGTGTTTTATCCTAGAGTGTTGTATGAGATTTTTTCTAAGGTTTATATCACTTGTGTTGCTACATTTGATTGGAATGTGATCAACATCAATATCATAATCTTTAAGTTGTTGTTTTTGCCACAAGATTTGTGAACAATAACAACTCGCCGCTATATATTCAGCTTTGGATGTGGATAGCGCAGCTGAAACTTGCTTCTTACTAAATTAAAATACTAAAAAGTGACCTAAAAATTGCTAAGTTCCGAAAGTGCTCTTCCTAAAAATTTAGGTGTATGGATATGAGTTTTCCTTGTAAAATTCAAACATAATAAAAAAAATTGAATTTCTTGAAATTCCAATTATCAAGTTTTGAATATTTTGAAACCCGTAATTTAATATTTTAATTTTTTTGAAGGTTAATATTTTAATTTTTAAAATGCTAAAATAAATACATTTTAAATTTCTAAAATATTAAGATATCAATTCTAAATAAATTTATTAAATAATGTGCTAAATTGGTATTGAATGTATAAATATCATGTAAAACTACAAATAAATATTCTAAAATTTTACCATTTTATTATTAAAAATTTGTAATTTTTTGTGATGTTTGAGTATCCCATAATTTTAATTTTTATTATTATAAATATGTACTTTGGAATACTTGTTATCCCATAAAATTTCATACCATTTGCTAGAAGAGAAAAAGTTAAATTTGTTTATAGCAATTTCAGATGGTAATTATGAACAGATAAAATTAAAAAAATATTTATCCCATATTTTTATAAAATTTATGATTATTTTGGACAATGATACTATTTCTAGGTCAAAGCTGAAGTCAAGAAAATTTTATTAAAATCAAAATTTCATTTTTTTTAAAGCCAGGGGCAGCAGACAAAAAGGGGGCAGTGTATGGGGCAAGTGGGAAAGAAAATAATTCAAAATCTTATTTATTTATTTTTAAATAAAAAAAAGTAAGCTTTACGCCATTACCTGTTGGCGCATCGACCCACGTGCGCTTAGTCACGTTGTGGGGTTTGCGATTGCTTGCTAGTAGATAAAGACGAGGAAGTGACAAACCAAGAAAAGCGAGCTCCTTCATCGATCTTAAATTACTATTTATATCCAACTCTCAATGGAAATCAAAATAGCCGAATATACAATTTCACCCCTGAACTTTATTCAATTATTCTATATCACCTTTCGCTTTTCATTTTATTTAATTTCACCTCTTAACTTCTATTTTCAGCTATTTAGCCTACATAACTTCTATTTTTCACCAATTTCACCTTTTAACTTCTATTTTCACCTATTCAATCTCAGCGCAAATTAAATACACACGTTTGTCTGGTGTGTAAGAAGGGTTAAATAGATGAAAAATAGAAGTTAAAAGGTAAAATTGAACAAAATGAAAGTCGAGAGGTGACATAGAATAATTAAGTAAAGTTCAGGGTGAAATTGTATATTTTTTCAAATCAGAATGACACCATTTATCAATTAAAATACTTTTAGAATTACTTTATATATAAAAATTAACATTATAATTATTTTTATATATCAAAATTAATATTAAAATTAGTTATTATAAAAATATTTTAAAAAAAAATTATTTATTTACTAATATATTATTACAATTTTTAAAAAAATATTATAAAATTTTTTTCAAACATTTTAATAATTTTTATAAATTTATATATTTAATTTATAAATTTTAAATAATATATGACAATATTTAAATATTTAAACATAATTGGTTTGGTTTGATTATAAAGAATTAAAATTCATTACCAAAAGATTCTTCCATTTTAATTTATCTACATAATTTTTAGTCCTGTCTCTATGACGGGTGTATATTGTCCTGTCTCTTGATAGGTTTTTTCTGCAGTCATTGGTTTTTGATTCTGTCGCTTTTCTTTTTTGTTATGTTAGGAAAATGTCAGCTTCAAGCTCCAGCAATGTTCAATCGATTGAAGATATGTATGCTTAGTTGGCGTTAGAGGAAAATCAAACCCCTGTGTTGGAGGCCTTGGCTACGGAGGCTGTAAAACCTCAACTTGGCACAAAGTGGTGTCTAGTGGGACGTCTGTTAACAGATAAGAATATTAATGTTCCTGCACTGAGACAAACTCTGGCTTCTCTATGGCGTCCAGTAAAAGGAATGAGTATTACAAAAGTTGACAACAATCTGTTTATGTTTCACTTTTTCCATGAGATGGATATGGAGAGAGTGATAGAAGGAAGTCCATGGACGTTCGATCAACATCTTTTGCTGTTAAGTATACTGGAGAGGGATAAGAACCCTATGCAAGTTCCTTTGTTTAATGCTCAATTTTGGGTTCAGGCACACGATCTTCCTCCTGGGTTTATGTCGGAACGAATAGCAAAGGAGATTGGCAACCATATAGGCCAATTCTTATATGCTGATCCATCTAATTTTAATGGGCAATGGCATCAGTATATGCGCTTACGGATTCTAATAGACATTCGTAAGCCGCTTAAACGTAGAATGAGAATCAAATCAACAGAAAAGGAGCTATCGTGGGTAAACTTTAAATACAAACGTCTCCCTCAATTCTATTTCTTCTGTGGCTTTCTTGGACATTCGGAGCGGTTCTGTGAAAAACTAATGGATTTTCCTGATAAATCGGTGGAACGTCTATATGGTACATGGTTAAGAGCTCCTTCTAGGAGAAATCAAGCTGGTATCGGGGAACGATGGCTCAAGGATCTCTCTTCCATGGATTCCGATGAGGATTGGAGGCTCAGGGATGGTGGAAGTAATTATGGAAAGACCGGTTATTGGGGTATGAAAATGGGGGGTAGTGGACAGCTGAGAATTCCCGCTATTAGTGGAAATCTCCTAAATCAGGAAAATACTAATAAGGAAGGACCTCCAGAGATGGCTTTTATGGAGGAAATTAGTGACACTAATGATGCTAATCCTTTAGTAATTTTGGATGCTAAAAGAAAAAGATAAGATGATGGGCCTAAAGTGCTTGGGTCAGAGCATGTGAATGTGGAAGTGGGATTGGGTGATACAATTAGGCAATGTGTGAATACCCTTGTGGAGGCAGGACCTGAATCTTAGGCCCGCTAGGCATTATGAAAATTCTATGTTGGAACTGTCGTGGGCTGGGCAACCCACGAACAGTTCAAGAGTTAGTGGATCTGGTTTCCAGATTCAAGCCTTTTATGGTCTTTTTGATAGAATGTAAGGTCCAACTAAATAATGTTAAGAGAGTTAAAAGTCAAATGGGCTTTGATAAAATCTTTTTTTCTCAAGGGAGCAATAAGGGCGGCGGTTTATGTCTATTTTGGAAGAATGAGTTGCATCTAAGACTTCTAGGTTTCTCTCCTCACTTCATTGATGTCTATGTCTCTTATCAAAATAGTGAAGAATGGAGATTCACCAGCTTTTATGGTCATCCGGAGAGGGGTCGAAGATTGGAATCATGGAATTTATTACAGCAACTGGCTTCTTTATCTCACCTCCCTTGGTGTTATGCGGGAGATTTTAATGACATTTTGTCAAATCAAGAGAAAAGAGGACCTTTCCCGCAGCCAGTGTCTTTGATTAATGGCTTCCGCAATGCAGTAGAAAAGTCAAATCTGATTGATGTTGGTATGAAGGGTCACCCCTTCACTTGGGAATGAGGTAGAGGAACTCCCAAACATGTAGAAGAGCGCCTTGATCGTGTTCTTAGTACAGTTGAGTGGAGGAGTTGTTTCCGCAGGTGGAGGTCCTTAATGTGGTAGTGTGTTCCTCAGATCATGCTGCTCTTTGTATTTCTTTAATCTTTCGGGATGTGGATGTGGATGTGGGGTGGCGTTTCCGGTATGAGAATAGTTGGTGTCTTGAGGATGATTGTAAACAGATAATTCATAATTGCTGGAATGATAATGTTATAGATAATGCTCCACAAAAGCTTCTCCACTGTGGTCAGACTCTATTAAGGTGGGGTGAAAAGCTCAGACAGAAATTTTCTACTGAGATTAACAATTGCCGTCGTCAATTAGGGGAACTTAAAAAATTTAGGGACAATGATGCTGAGAGTTATAAACGGACTGCCTATAGGCTTCAAAAACTGCTAGAACAGAGGGAGCAATACTAGAAACAGCGCTCGAAGATTTTCTGGCTTAGAGAAGGAGATTCTAATTCCAAGGTGTTCCATTCCTACGCCTCATCTAGACATAGGAAAAATCTAATCTCTTCTCTGGTTAATGATGCGGGGGATCGGATTGACTGGTCTTCGGGACTTGACCAGTATATTCATACGTATTTTAATCTCCTTTTTCGCTCTCAAGGATGTTCAGATGACTTAATTCTTCAAGCCGTCTCTCGCAAGATTTCAGATAGCCAGAACGATGAATTGCTACAGCCTTTTACGGGACAGGAGATTACCGAAGCTCTTAAAGATATGCATCCAGACAAAAGTCCAGGACCTGATGGATTTAATCCTGGATTCTATCAGCAGCATTGGGACATTATAGGTGAAACTATTACTGCTTTTTGCTTGGATTATTTAAATAAAAAGCAACTCCCTCCAAATCTGAATGCTACTAATATAGTGTTGATCCCAAAGACAAAGAGCCCTTCAAAGATCACAGAATTTCATCCAATTGCTTTGTGCAATATGATCCTTAAAATCATGTCAAAGGCAATTGCAAACAGGTTAAAGCCTCTTTTAGATTCGACTATTTTTGAATATTAGAGTGCATTTATACCAGGCCGTCTAATTTCTGATAATGTGCTTGTGGCATATGAAATTAGTCATTTTATGCATCAAAAATCTCAAGGAAAGGTTGGTTGGGCCTCGCTGAAGATGGATATGTCCAAGGCTTATGATCACGTTGAATGGTAATTTCTTCAAAATATGATGGTAGCGTTGGGATTCCATGAACAATTTATTAGCTTGATTATGCTATTTGTTACATCGGTGTCTTACACGGTGGTTCATCGAAATAAGGAGGTGGGGCCTATTGTCCCAAGCCGAGGGCTTCGACAAGGAGATCCGCTCTCTCCGTATTTATTTTTGATCTGTGCAGAAGGACTGTCCTCTTTGCTTCAATGGAAATGTTCATTGAAGGAATTAAATGGAGTTCAGGTGGCAAGAGGAGCACCAAAAATCTCTCATCTTTTCTTCGCAGACGATAGCTTCATTTTCTTCAAAGCCTCACATCAGGAATGTCAGATGATAAAATCTTGTTTCCTTTCTTATGAAAAAGCCTCAGGACAGATGATTAATTTTGAAAAGTCTTCTATTCTATTCAGCAGAAATGTTCCTAGTGATGTTCGGTCTAGTATCTGTGCTACTCTTGGAGTCCAAATATGCACCAATCATGGGAAATATTTAGGACTCACTTCTATTATAGGCCGAAACAAGACTGAAGTTTTTAATTTTGTGAAAGAGAAGGCGTGGAAGAGACTTCAAGGCTGGAGATATAAGCTTTTTTCCAGAGTAGGCAAAGAAGTACTTCTGAGATCAATGGTTCAAGCACTTCCCAGCTATGTCATGTCAGTCTTTTGCCTTCCCATTTCTCTGTGCGATGAATTAGAAAGAATGATGAACAGTTTTTGGTGGGGAAAAAACAAAAATCATCAAGGTGGTATAAAGTGGCAAAGTTGGGATAGTATGTGCAAACCTAGAGAATATGGGGGTCTGAATTTCAAAAAGCTCCATGATTACAATTTGGCAATGGTTGCCAAACAGGGATGGCAGCTCATTTCAAGACCCCAAGCTCTTATTTCTCGGGTTTTGAAAGCTAGGTATTTTCCTAAAACTAATTTCTTTGAGGCTTCTTTGGGTTCTAACCCAAGTTTCACCTGGAGAAGTATCCTTGCATCCAAGGATTTGTTAATCAGGAAGACTAGAGTTAGGATTGGATCAGGTGATTCTGTAAAAATTTGGGGCACTCCTTGGCTCTTGGATAAAGATAACCCTATTATTGAGTCCCATGCTCCAAACGATCTTCGTGATGCTACTGTTTCTAACTTGCTAAAGCTAAATGAGAGGGTGTGGGATGTAGATATTTTGAGAGATTTGTTCTCCACTCAAGATGTGCAAAGAATTATATCTGTTCCTTTTAGTGAAAACCAGGAAGAGGATACTTGGTACTGGAGTGTGGAGCGATCAGGAGAATACTCAGTAAGAAGCAGATACAGAGCTATTAGAGATGCTTACCAGGGCAGGAATCAGTTTCCTTTTAATTGGAACAGTTGCTGGCATTTACAAATTCATCCTCAGATCAAGAATTTTCTTTGGAGTTCGTTTTCAGGCTGTCTCCCTACTATTGAAATGCTCAGGATAAAAAGAGTAATGGAGAACGAGCTCTGTCCCTTGTGTCATATTAGTGAGGAGTCTATATACCATTGTATGGTTAGTTGTCCTTATGCCTGTAGGGTATGGGCAATGTCTTTTGCTGGAGACATTTCAAATCAGGCATATGATCTGAGAGAATGGTGGAACTTGTTGATGTCGAGATGTCCAAGGTCTGAATTACAGATTATTGCTACCATCCTTTGGTTCTTGTGGTGTAATCATAACAAGAAAGTCTGGAAAAACAGAAACAGAGATTCAAGTATGCTGCTTTAGGATGCTCTGGATTATGATTTGTTCTGGCGAGAGATTCAATATACCAGACCTCAGGCTGCAGTTCAGATAAGACTTGATATTCAAATGAAATGGTGTAAACCTCCGTTGGGATTCATAAAGTGTAATGTGGATGCAAGTGTCAGATCAGAGTCCAGGTCTACGGGTATCGGCTGTGTAGTGAGAGACTCCCAGGGTGTGTTTGTTGCAGCTCTTCAACAGTCTAAACCAGGTTCCCTTGACCCTTTCTTAGCCGAAGCAACAGCTCTAAAAGAAGCTCTGGTTTGGATGATTCATAAATCTGAGTCCAAGGTGTTATTCGAATCGGACTCTCAGCTGCTAGTTAATGCAGTTAACTCCAATTTTAGCTCTCTTTCTCCTGCAGGTCTTGTTATTCTTGATTGTAAAACTCTATTGCAAAAACTGAGTGATAGTCAGTTACTTTTTGTCAAAAGGTCAACGAATGCTATGGCTCACTCTCTGGCCAGAGCACCAGCTTCTATGTCTGGCCAAAGGAAATGGAATGGTCATTTTCCAACCCTTATTGCTGATGTATTGTTTGCTGATTTGATTTAATACAATGTCCTTCTTTTTAAAAAAAAAATTTATTACCAAAGATGTGGGTAGGAATGGGCCATATTAATTTAAACATTACCAATATTATTTAAATATGAATTTAGTTTTAATGGTTAACTAACAAAAATTATTTAAATTAATGAATAAAATTAATAAATGTTTTTGAAATGTATATCATTTGATTCTAAAGTTTTTAGAATTTTTAAATTTATTAAATTTTAAAAATTTTAAAAAATTATTATGTGGGTTTAAAATTTTTAAAAACTTTATAACTAGGTTATATATATTTTTAGAAAAAAATTATCAATTTATTTGTTAGTCCAAAAAACATTTCATTAGTTTATAATTAAAATTAAAATTTTCTTTGATTTATAGGATTTCATTGTAAATGACTTTTAAGAAACGATTCAATATGGTTTAAGTTTCAAAGAAAAAAGTTTCAATTGGGTTTTAAAATATAAAAAGATGCAATATAAAATTCGGGTAAAATATAAGGTTCCAATTTGCACCTTTGGTCCTACAATCCCTTATGTATCTTGAGTATGTACATCATCTATATATATATATATATATATATGAAATTAAAATTATTAGATTTTTTTATATAATTGTAATTATTGATACATTTTGTAAATATTGATATACAATTGTTCACACTCGATTTTGGTCCACCCGAAATCAGAAAGCCCAATGATGACAAGCCCAAGATGAGCCTATCAAAACAAGTAATGGCCCAAAAAAATTAAATCTAATTTTCTCTTTAAATGGACTTTTCGCCTAAAAAAAATGAATACAAAGTCATTTTTTAATTTTTGACCATTAATGAGAAGTGGGAAGTGAGAAAATAAGGGGAAGTTAGAAAAATCGAGAAGACATTTTTTGAAGATGAAAGGAAGTTGGAGAGAAAAAGAGGGAGAAGAAAAAATAAAATGGGGGAGTGGTGGAAAGAAAAGGCGGAAGAAAGAGGAGAATCGCGGAGATAAAAGATTTTTTTTTCTTTTTACGTACTTGTGTTTTGGAATTGGCCTGAAATTAAAATAATAACATCAAATACCATTCCCATTTATCCTCAGCTATAGTTAAATTTGCTAAATTATCCTATCCTTTAAAGTGTAACAATTTATATAATCAATTATTCAAGTTGTTACTATATTATCCAACTGCCCATTTGTCTTTTGGAGTTGCTGATGTGGAGCTGAATTGTCAATTAAAAATGCTGACTGGGAATAGGGATGAAGCGACGCCGTTTTGGTGCAACCCTAAAAGGAAAAAAAATGTTCAAAACGTCCTTGTTTAATGGAAAAGAACATCCATACCCTCCCCTTCACCACCACCACCGTTGCTCCACCACCACCACCACCGCCAGTCCCAACAAGAGTGACAACATCACCAACAACAACAAAATTAACAAGAAAATAAAAATAAATAAATTAACAACCAAATAAAGAAATAAATTCAAGAACATTGCAAGCAACATTGGATTGGGCATGTGGACCATTTAAGGCTAATTACAGTGAGATTCAACCAAGGGAGAAGGGGGATGGAGGTGCTTGTAATTGCACTGCTGGGTTTTCTTCTTCACATACACCCCACCACCATTTCCAGCAAAAGCCAAAAGCCAAACCATCTCCAGCACTAAAACTCACCGAAGAAAGCAACCATGGGTGAATTGGGTAGGAGCGGAACGGTGGTGATGATTGTGATCTTTGTCCCCATCTCTGTCTCTATCTCTATCTCAGTCACATCCATTGTTGAACTCGGGGATCAAGGTCGAGACGGAGGCTGGGGCGAGAGCAAGGGCAGTGACCCATCGAGGCAGAGGCAAGGTTGAGGGCGAGGGATGATGGACAGTGAGGTCTGCAGGGCTGGTGGTGGTGGATAAAACACAGATTGGTGATAGTGATGAAATATAAGGTGTGCTTTTTAATTTTTTCTTTGACAAATAATTTTTTTTTTTTTTTGGAAAAGAAATAATTTTGATTTATGAGTTAATTAGTTTTTTTTTTTTGAAAGGTATGAGTTAATTGTTAATTATTGGTGGATAAAAAATTTATTAATTATTAAAAATTTTATCAATTAGTTTTTATTGATA
>CATIWK010035652.1:0-23747 GCA_949634005.1 Mallotus japonicus | reverse complement strand
AATTTATTTCAAAAATGGTAAAATTAAAACTTGAAAATATTTTTCAAATTTGATTTTTCTTAAAAAAGAAGAAAAATTGAATAACTCTAAAAATTGTTAATTTACAATTAGATCCTTTAAATAAAATTGGATAGAATCAATACAATTTATAAAGTTAAAAGAGTAAATTGAAATTACTTTCAAATAGGATTTAATTGATAATTGGTTTAAAGTTGAGGATACAACAAATTATTTTCCCTAAATTTTATTAGTTTGGTTTTTAAATTATTTTCTATAGCTGAGTATTAAAATTTATAAAAAAATTTAAAATAATATCTCTAATAATACTTTCTAATATCTCTAATAATATCTCTAAAGTTTATGTAAGAAATTTTAACAGTAAATTAACTTACACATTTCATTTTTACTCTAATTATTTTTTACAAATTATTAGGAATATTTCTTTTCATTTGTGAAACTAAACTTATTTTTATTTTATTTTTCACATTTACAACAGTTGAATTTTAATATTATTTTTACTCATCGAACAAAATTTGAAAAATATTTTTATTTTTATTTTATTAATTATAATAATTATTTTTATTTTGAATTCATTGTCAATTTATGTCTTTTTAATCATCTAACTAAGTTTTAAATTATATTATTTTTATATTGAAATAATAATGATTCAAATATTTTATTTTAATATTTTTTTCAAATTTTATACAATGGGAAAAAAGAAATATTTTTAAAGTTTAAAAATAAAAATATAAAAGGGTCATTTTATCATTTGAAATAAGACAAATACACTTTAACTTTAGACACCATTTTAAAATTTTTTTGCTTGTTCAGATATTTAATTATAAATATTAATTTAAATATCAAAATAGCAAAAAAAAAAAATTAGACACTGTTTATTCCTTTTTTTTTTATTAATTAGCTATATTTATTTACAATATATAAATGGTCAAATGCATAGTTTCACCGGTGAACTTCACAATTAATCTTTGGCACACTCTCAACTTTTATTATTTTCTTTTCAACCTTTAACTTTTTATTTTAAATCTATTTTTAACCCTTACAATGCATAAAATCAGTATATTTTGCAAATTAATATTAATATGGATATAAAAGAAAACCCAAGCTATCTAAAACGAAAATTTTTCAAACCCATAGCATCGTGAACTAACAAATTATTACAAGAAGCGGGATATGTATTCCACCAAGTGAGTTGATCGCATGAGAGTGCAATATCAGTTAATCTATCAGCTACCATTTTTCCTTCACGAAAAATATGGCTAACGTAATGAGGAATAATGCAGAGAATCGATAGACATCTGTGCCATTCTTGCCGAAGAGACCAAGGAATATGCAAATGTTTCTTCTTCAATAAATCAACAATAAACATGCTATCACTTTCGATCCATAAAGGAAAAAAATGACGCTCAAACGCAAGCTTGACAGCAATCATCACTGCATGAAGCTCAGCTTCGAGGGCAAACTTCATGCCAAGAGGAGCAGCATAAGCACTTACTGCAAAACCAAATTGATTTCTAAAAATGCCTCCCGCACCGATAATGCCAGGACATCCCTTAGCCAACCCATCAGAATTAAGTTTAAACCATCTCGGAGATGGAGGGAACCAATAAACTGAGCGAATTTCCTCGATGGGTTTAGAGATACATGCCACTCGAAGTCGACACAAAATTTGGAAATCTGAGATGGAGTTATGACTGAACCCACATCTATGAATATCAGACTCTTTGATGAATTTACACAGTATGCAAAAACACACATTAATGGGCATGAAAGAATTATGAAAAATAACCTTGTTACGAGCAAGCCAAATAAGCCAAAAAAATCGAAGCAACACCAACATTCCAAAGATAAGAAACTTAAGAAGAAAAATTCTACCTTTTAGCAGGTGTAAACAGCTGCAAAACCGAACCAGATATAGGAAACTTTACCTGAAAAATATCTTGGAGCATTCCCTACAATACATAAGCATAAGGACATGATACAAAGAGATAATGAATCAATTCTACAACAACTGAACATAATCGACAACAAGAACTCAGATTAAAACCTTTCAGCTGCAATACCTCATCTGTTGGAATGCGATTCAAAAGCATACGCCAACAGAAAAATGATCTCGAAGGGGGAAGATAGTGTCTCCAAAAAACTTTTCCTCAAGCCACCTTAGGAGCTTTATCTCTATAAAAATCATAAACCCATTTGCAAGCAAACATTCCATTTAGAGAGTGTTGCCAGAAAAATTTGTCTGTATCAAAATGAAAAGGGTGGACATTAAGAATATCTCTTATAATATCGGGGAAGGCAGAAGCAAAGTCATCTGGAATATGCCATGAATTATCCCAATACACATCACAAATCAAAGCAGAAAAGGGAACTTCGAATAGAGAGAGGAATTTGAGCTTTATCTGCAATCACATAACCTGAAAAATTATCATTCCAAAAACTTAACTGAGAATTGGAAGAAGGGAACCATTGAGAAGATTCTTTAAAATCCAATAAAACCAATATGATAGAAGACCAAATAGATGAAATAATTATACGTTTTGGAACCCCAACCTTAGAAAAAAATCTTGACCGCAAAAATTAATAGACAAAATGATCCTTAGAGCAAGTTTTCCAAGCAACTCTACCAAGAAGGGCCTTGTTCATATGATGAAGACGTTTTAACCCAAGCCCTCCCTCCTTCATCAAAAGGTTTGCAACAAATATCCCACTTCACCGAAAACCAATTTTTTAGAAAAGACAGACCCAGTCCATAAAAAATTACGAATTGCACGTTCCATTTTCTTTAATAACAAATCATGCCATTTGTCGAGCATGAAACTGTGCAAAAAAGAACCATAGATAGTGAACTTAATAAGTGCTAGACGACCAGCCATGAAAAGAGTCTTACCCTTCCAATTCTCCATTTTAGCCATAATACGGTCAGATAAAGATTTTAACCATTTAATCTTTGGAGCTCCAACAAAAATGGGAAAGAAACAGGCAAAGAACCACATCTCATACCAGCTCTATCATAAAGAGAAGAAGCACAACGTCTAGAAATAATAGAGCTAAGAAAAATCTCTGATTTGTCCCAATTCACATGTTGCCCAGAAAGAATCCTATAATTCTTAACGATAGAGGTCAACAAATCAACATTAGAAAAAGTAGCTTGGCAAAAAATCAATATATCATCAGCATAGAAAAGATGTGATGGGCAAGATAAATTTTGACCTCCATACATCGGCATCAAAATACCGGAATCCACAAAAGAAGAAAGAAGACGGCTAAGATAGTCCTCAACAATACAAAAAATAAGCGGGGACAGAGGGTCACCTTGACGGACGCCCCTAGAAACAGAAAAGAACCCCTTAGGACTACCATTGATGAGGATAGAAAGTTTAGCTGATTCGAAGATGGCAAAAATCCACTCACAAAAATTCACTGAGACCCCAAAACTCAGAAGTATAGTATGAATGAAGTTCCACTCCATAGAGTCAAAAGCCTTACGAATATCTATATACTATTTATTTAAATTATGATCACAATTAAATATTGGATAAAAATAATTAATTTATATACTATTTTCTTATTAAATTTTAATAAAAAATTCAAAATCTTAGGTAAAATAAAAGCTGATTTAATTAAAATAGGTAGAATTAAATTTGTTATTTACTTTGTTTGTACTAAACTACGTAAGTATTGATCTAATTAAAATAAAAAAAAATAAAATTTAAATTTTATATAATAAGTGAATTTTTTTAGTAAGATTTTCTGCTTTAGCTTATATTGTACATGTACTTTGATTATTTTATTTTTTATATATTTTTAATTTATTTTTCTTTTATTATTATTTTAGATGAGAACATATTGTATATTTTAATTTTTAATAGTAATTATTAGTAACTATTACTATTAAAAATATATTTATTAGTCTTGTGTCAAACATATTTTAAAAAAATAGTAATTATTAGTAAAGTGAAATTTATTTTATAAAAAATAAATTACCTTAAAATTTCTCGTAAAGTTTATATATATTTATTTTTTTCTTTTTTAATGTATGTAACATTGAAAAAGAAAGAAACAGAGATGTTGATGGGAGGTCGGCATGTGTATATAAAAGGCCGCCAAGAGTATAACCAATCTCATTCATTCATCCATTAATTCTCTGTATGTCAGTCTTTCTTTATTATTACCTTTCTCTACTATCCCCTTCATCCCAAACGTCCCCATTGTTGCTTCTTCTCTGTTCCTTGTTCTTTTGGGTGATTTAGGCTCCAACTACTTTCGAATTTAAAAATTTTTTCACAGTTCAGGAGAAGTCTCCAGCCTCACTGAGCTAAAACCCCCCTCTCTCTGTTCCTGGTTATTGATATTATATTATTCATACAGCTTTTACAGGAACCAACCAAAAAAAAAAAAAAAGACAAGCTTTTGTTTTCATGGCGGTTTGCTTCCTGTTTAGCTAGTGAAAGATAAAACTGTGTGGAGAGCAAAAAGAAGACCATAAGAACAGCAACTATATACCATTTCTTCCTCTTTATAACTTCAGGTGTTCTAAACTGAAAACAGCATAACATTTGCGTAATTTGAAATTTTTTTTTCATTTTTTGAACATTCGGCTCTGTTTGTTCTGTTTAAATATGGAGGATTTGCTGTTCTGGGTTCCACTCAATTTTTTTAAAATACTTTTTTTTTTGAATGTTAACGGCAAATAAATAGGTGGTGGCGGTGGTGAATAATGAAGAAAATGAAGTATGTGTTGGTGACCGGAGGTGTAGTAAGTGGACTCGGGAAAGGAGTGACAGCAAGTAGTATTGGTGTTCTTCTTAAAGCTTGTGGCCTTCGTGTTACTTCCATCAAGATAGGTCTCTCTCTTCCTCTTCTCCTCTCTTTGTTTTCTTGATATTATCTGGGGAAAAGGCACAAAAAAAAAAAAAATACTGCTACTATATCTGTACTGGTTTTACAATTCATGCTTCAACTTTGTCACCTTTCTGTTCATATTTTGTTTCTGAAAAAGCAAAAAAAAAAATTTTACAGCTTTTCTCGTTGTAAACACTTCTAATCAGAAACTCTGGCTTTTGCTTCTTTTTCTTCCAAGTCTTTGTTGGTTAAAAAATGTTTTTTTTTCCTTTCTTTTCCCACTCACAATTTTTTATTTTGATTTTTGGGGTGATACCTTTTGCTCATATATTGATCTTTAGACGGGGTCTTTCTGATTTTTTGCTTTAATCTTTATGTGATTTCTAAAAAAGTTAAAAAAGAAATAAATAAATAAATATAATGTTATTTTTTTTCCATCTCATTTAGATTGATATTTTTCATAGCTTAATGGGTGACAGTATGTTTTAATTTGTTAAATCAGATCCTTACTTAAACACTGATGCTGGAACAATGTCACCTTTTGAACATGGGGAGGTTTTTGTTCTGGATGATGGCGGCGAGGTAGACTATTCTTCTTTCAGTTTCATCTTCTGTTAAACTGATATTAATATGAGAAGTAACATGGAATCTTTTTGCTAATCTTGAATTTTTATGATTTTGGGTGAGAGATGCTGATAATGAAAAATTGTTAAGAGCAAGAATTAATTATAAGTTATGTCAGATGAAGAAGGAAACAAATGGAAAAAAAAAAAAAAAGCAGAACTTAAAACAGTAACTGAAAATGTTGAAATTCATGGAATGTTTGGAAATTTGGTATGGATTTGAAAGATAGAAAATGACTTGTTTTTGTTGCTTGAAAAGGTGGACTTGGACCTTGGAAATTATGAAAGATTTCTGGATATCAAGTTGACAAGAGACAATAATATTACTACTGGAAAAATCTACCAGGCAAGTTCATTGGCTGATTTTTTTTTTTTCCTTCGTTGAAATATGTCTGCTGTTCTGCAGAAACAAAAATGGACCATTGGCCAGAAGACTGACTTCTCGTTACTAAAATTCATTTCATTTTTTTCATGATGTAGGCTGTCATTGATAGGGAAAGAAGGGGAGATTATTTGGGAAAAACTGTGCAGGTATTCCTCCATTACTATTGGACCATCTGTAACATTGTTATGTTCCCTTCAATAGTTTAACATCCATCTCATTTGTGCATCTTTTACAACATGTAGGTTGTTCCTCATATCACAGATGCCATACAAGATTGGATAGAACGCGTAGCAATGATACCAGTAGATGGAATGCCTGGTCCTGCTGATGTTTGTGTAATTGAGTTAGGTGGCACAATAGGTACATTAAAAGCAATGTTCATGATTGATGGTGGCAGAAACTGTTTTCTGTGTTTTCATTCTGTTACAACCAATTTCTTTTGCTTGCAGGAGATATAGAGTCCATGCCATTTATTGAGGCTTTAGGGCAATTTTCATATCGTGTGGGTAAGAGCAATTGCCTATGCAACTTAATATGATGTAATTAAGGTGATATAGCTTTTAACATCTTGTCTTTTTGTTTCAGGACCTGGAAACTTTTGCTTGATTCATGTCAGCCTTGTACCTGTTCTAAATGTTGTTGGTGAACAGGTACACCTAAATTGTCTGCTTTTTTCCTGAATGAATGAATTTCAGCCAGTCTTATGACTAAAGTGAAATATGTACCCTTTGCAGAAAACAAAACCAACACAGCATAGCGTTCGTGGCTTGAGAGGTCTAGGTTTGACACCAAATATCTTAGCTTGTCGCAGTGCATCGGTATCTCTCGCTCTTTCTCAATTATACAAATACACAAAGAAAAACACCTACGTTGGCTTCATATTGTTAAACATGACTGTTTTTTACAGGCACTTGATGAGAATGTAAAGATGAAACTCTCTCAATTTTGCCAAGTTCCGGTGTGTTGTTATGAGCAATATATTTTCTTTTTCCTGGAATACTGCTTGAGTACATACTTGTGCACTTTTGCATGATTATTAAGACCACATCCATATGTTTTCAGGCAGAAAATATCGTCACTCTCTATGATGTTCCCAACATCTGGCGCATTCCTTTACTTCTACAAGTAAGTGTTCATTTATCACTTATGGAATTCATTTTTATATCTCCCGGTTCTTACAAATGATATGTTTCCTCTCAAATAGGATCAAAAGGCTCATGAAGCAATTTTGAAAGTGCTGAATCTTTATGGGTTAGTCTTCTAATCTATATATATATTTTTTTCATTTCGGTACATAGGCACTTCATGATAAATGGTATTATCTGTTGGTTGTTTTCCTTATTTGATAATGTATTTGCAGTACCATTAGGGAGCCTCTTCTAAATGAGTGGACTTCTAGAGCTGATATCTGTGACATGTTGCACGAACCGGTGGGTCTTTGGAAAATTTAAAATGATTAATAGTGCTGCTGTACTTTTCTACTGAGATTATCGTTGTAAACCTTGACAGGTTCGAATTGCCATGGTTGGGAAGTATACTGGTCTTTCAGATTCCTATCTGTCAGTAATAAAGGTACGCTTTTCTGTAGTCACTTGAAAAAAAATTCTAAGTTCTGATTATTATTCAGCTGGAAGCCCCATCATTTTGTGGCTTGGGGATTCTTTTATCATAGCTGCAGTTTACTTTTGCTATTTTAAGATATTCATCAATGGTGTGTTGACAATTTGAATTCTTGATAACATGGCATGGCTTTCAATATTTATTGCTCTTCCATTGCTACAATACCTGTTTCTAACATGTACATAAAAAACTTTTATTTCTTTGGATGGAATCTATAAACATCAGGTAGCCACTATAGGTCTAAACTTGACCGGAGATTTTAGTGGCTTCTAGAAAGCAAGCAGTCTTCTAGTAGGATAATGAAATTGTATTGATATCCTTTTTAATGATTGTTCATAAGGTTATGTTTTAGCTGCATTTGTACGTGTACGCTTGTGTCTACTGTAATTTCTGTGGTTAAAATAGAGCATTAAAACAAGGAGTATTCTCAATTCTTAAAGTGCTACTATGCTGTTGGCAGGCTCTTCTGCATGCATCTGTTGCCAGACGTAAGAAACTTGTGGTGGACTGGGTTCCAGCTGCTGACCTTGAGGATGAAATGGCAACAGCGGTATTTAACATGGAGTCATGACATAGTATATGAATCTCTTGCTTATCTTGTTTACCATCTTAACATAAGCACGTTCCTTGCAGAATCCTGATGCTCATAAGGTTGCTTGGAAATTGTTAAAGGTTTGTTGTGTTACATGACGGCAGTACTGCTATCTTCTCATCTTTTTTCTCTCAATTTGTGCTAACCTTTATTGATAGCCCATCTGACCAGCCTCTATCTTCAGGGTGCAGATGGCATTCTTGTTCCAGGAGGGTTTGGTGACAGAGGGGTTCAAGGAAAAATTCTTGCAGCCAAGTATGCAAGAGAGCAGAGAGTTCCATTTCTTGGTATTTGTCTAGGAATGCAAATTGCAGTCATTGAATTTACAAGATCCATTCTTGGTTTGCAAAATGCCAACAGCACAGAATTTGATCCTAACACCAAAAATCCCTGTGTCATATTTATGCCTGAGGTTTCGTATCAGTTCCATTTGAGTCTGAATTGTATTGATGTGCAATTGATAAACTATTTTTTTTTTCCTCATATATATTCTGCTATTGTTGCTTATTCGACAGGGATCAAAAACCCATATGGGAGGCACCATGCGTCTTGGATCAAGGACGACCTATTTTCAAGTTATGGAGTGCAAATCTGCAAAATTGTGAGTAATATGGAGAGTGGCCTGGGCAAAAGATAAATATTTATATCATTATTAAGACTGTAAAAAGGAATAGTTGAATTTAATTCATGAATTTATGGAATAATAATGAAAGTTTCTTCTGGCCTTATATGTGAAAAAGAAAACATATTTTACATTGTATGAAACAAATATTAGTTGTAATTTGAATATTTATAGAACTGCTGAGTGCTAACACTTCTGATCTGGATTCTGTCAGATATGGGAACAGAAGTTTCATTGATGAGAGACATCGACATAGATATGAGGTATGGAGGATGAAGATTAGTGTCTTTCTTCCATTTGGCTGTAGTTGATCAGAACTTCTAAAAGTCTTCTGATATGCAGGTGAACCCTGATATGGTAGCCCGTCTGGAGGAAGCTGGGCTCTTATTCACTGGCAGAGATGAAACTGGTCAGCGCATGGAGGTATAAATAGCAAAAAAAAAAAAAAAAAAAAATATTAGGATTTTATATTTTTAAAATTTGTGGTTTTAGCTCTGCTAGTCCGTCCGAGTTAATTTTGGCATATTTATTTGACAGATTGTTGAGCTGCCTAATCATCCGTACTATATCGGTGTTCAATTCCATCCTGAATTTAAATCAAGACCGGGAAAACCTTCTGCATTATTCTTAGGTACCTCTCATTCATACCAATTTTTGGGTGGTCTTTTTAATGTGAAATTAAATATGCACTTCTGCATTTTCTGTGCTCCTCAGATGGCTAATTCTTGGCCTGCAAGTGCAGCATTAACATATTCTCATCCAAAATGCAGGGTTAATAGCAGCAGCATGTGGGCAGCTAGATGCTCTCTTGCAAACCCACAAAGTTTCCAATGGAATAAGCAATGGCATCCCAACACAAAAATTAAATGCTTGCCAAAATGGACATCCCTCCAAGTTTGCAAAAATTGCTGCAGATGGTAGTAGATATACCAACTGCAATGGTGTGCACCATTAGCCTGTTTCTGCCTTCTAATTCAGGCGTGATCCTTTTCTAATGATTATCTTTGTAGTACCATAGGATTGTTTTGTACAGTCATTTGAGCACGGATAGGTATCTTTAGCTGTCTTTAGCTTTGAGAGAAATATCGAGATTGGACAGAGCTGTTGTGCCTGGTCTTTTTAATACCAGGGTCGGCCTGTTGTAATTTACACGTGTACTTTCTGCTGGCTTTTTCAGGAAAAAAAAAGGGTGTTGTTAAAAATGTACCACAATTAGAAAATGGTTGAGACTTGAGAGCCTCCATCCTTTACTCATTTTCATCATTATTTCAGAACATTATGGCTTATGTTTCATTTCTTCTGGATTCAGGCCTTACTTGCAAAGCGTCTGAGAGCACTATTATAAAGAAACAAAATGAGCGGCTTTTCCCGACTCAAAGAAACGCGAGTATTTTGTAGTTTCCTGAAAAGGCATGCCCTCCAGAGCCATCTAAACAGGCATCTCAGGATACTGCCTTTTAACCTTAAACCGAACAAGAAAGTAGAAGAAAAATATAATCAGAGCAGTGTTTGCCTTGCAGCTCATAACAAATTGTAACAAATCATTCCAGTGGTCATTTCTGAAAACCCTTCTGGCTCCACAAAAAAGGCAAACTTGCAAACTTTTTTACGGCCATGAAGCCATCACCATCAAATGTTCATCTTTTTCACAATGTTCTGTCAGGAATTATGGATGAGCATGTCTTTACTTTTCATATTCTGTTACAACTCTTTGAAGCAAACAATAATAGGACAATTAAATCCGAGAATTTAAGTTTCCATAGCCATAGGGCCGGTAAAAATAAATGGTGGAAATTTTCAGATATTCCAAATTATACTTCCATTGTGCAAGGTAAAGAATACAATACTTGACATAGAAACAATCCATTACAGGAGTCACAATCAACCTACATATCTCTAATGGAATGATTGATTAAAAAATAGAAGTAAGAAAAATATCCTTAAATAATAATATCTCTAATGTCATGGAATAGAGCCACAAGGTCTCCAGCGCCTCACATTCTCATTTAAAGGATCTGGGACCTTAGAAGACCATAGTGTCAAATCCGGTAAAGGTCCTGTCAGTGCAAGATAATTTGCACCTTGTGTTTCAGGCATTCTCTTCCAGTTTACCTGTTTTCGAGCAAGTTTCAAGCTGTTAGCTTTGTCGTGTCTTGACATTTATCAACTCATCATATGCAGAAAGACAAAATTTTAATTAGTGGAGGGTAACACTTTAAGATATATTCTACAGAATTTTATGGATGATGGCCATCAATTTACTTTGATAAGTTGCTTGGCGTCTTGTCAGTAATCTTTACTTAATGCCTAAACGTGGTTTTTGGTGTTTCCACTATATTATAATTATTGATGTTATTTAGAAAATCTTGAAGTTTGATGGGTGCAATGCTCACAAGTGGGATTTTTTTAATGCAAAAACAAAAATAATGCTGTAACTGTTATGCCATAATAGCTCCTTAGGTTGCTTTAAAACCATGCCAATTGAAGTAAGCTTTAAAAATTTTTGAACGGTTGTGGAAGATTGTTACTAAAATTGTCATTGACACACACACAAGTACATGTGTAATTTTTATGTTTGGAAAGTCAACCATTTGTACTTAAATTATCTCAAGGCAGAAAAAATGATATCATTGTTTTTTCTTCAATTGCAAGAACAAGAATCAGAAAAAAAAAAAAAAGAAAATGAGTAGTAGTGTCTGTAATTGGCAAAAAAGACTTACTTGTCTGGGAAATGCTTCAGATAGTGCCTTGATAGTAGAATTTTCTATCCAGGTGCCATCAACTGATTGAGTACGGATTGTGTCATCTGCATTATCTGATTTTTCATTGATGCCACCACAATTCACCATAAAGCGACCGTTGGGCATCAATCTATCGTTCAATTCCAACCAAGTTGCAACCTATAAAATGCAGTTACAAAATATGCAAGTTGCATGTCAATTTGCAGTTCACGAACACCATTAGAGTCATTTCAGAATTTGCCAAGGAGTTCTCAACTCTAAAAGTTTCTTTTTTGTTTTTCTAGAACAGGATTATCTTGAAGTGCGTGGGAGTTCTGAGGATTCTAGTGGGAAATGCTCATCATTGAGAAGTTAAACCTATCAAATCAAATTCTGAACAATTTTGTTTGCTTTCAACTCTTATATCAGTGTGAACCAAACAATTGGATTGGGAATCAAGTTCTGTTTACTTTTCAGTTGTCACCCCAAACACATACAGTAACTGGCCACCTCATTTATCATCAACTTTTAGCTATGTTTGTTTTCAGAACTCAACCCAAACTATACAGCGGCCTTTCACTATTGGTTTCCTATTCATCTCTTCTACTGCTACAAACTTCTATCAGAAATCCTTTTCTTTCAGACACAAGGTAAAAGAGTTCAACGGCAAGTTTATTGATCCTTATTTAACAATCAAATGATGGTACAAAGTGCTTCTGGCTGAAATAAAATACAAGATAAAATTATTTTATGGAATAGATTTCATCATTTTGTTTCTTTTTATCTGTTAAGGTGCAAGTCTGCAATCCTAGTTTAAAAAAAAAAAAACAAAAAAACAAAAACAAAACTACTAGAACCAATAAGAATTTGATCAGAAACTTTGCTGCGCTAGAAGTTAAAAAAACATGACTTCGACGAGTTTATCATTTTGAAAGGGATCATAAAATATAATAACCAAATAACAAGTCCTAAAATTGCTGAAGCCAAGTTGCTAATTTTGGCTCAAATGTTTATGGTAAAAACTAAAGAGCATACCTCTTGTAACTGTGGCAAAACCCTTCCTTCAGAGAACAAGTCAATGACAATGCCTGAGTAGTTATTGTTAGCCATAGTTAGCAAAACAGAAAACTACAGCAAAGAAGGCTAACTACATATAGTTCTACAAAGGTGGTATATATTACATCAGACAAAGATGCATTCTTCTAGGCAGGAAAGTGGAAACTGGATTTGCATTGCCTTCATAATTAGTTCATATAATGTATAAATTTTGCACATTTTAAGCCTTCTATAGCAGCCACACTGCCACTGCTAACCTTGCCCTTATACACTCTCATGGACAATTTCATTATTTTAAAATATGATAAAAAAAACATCTATATTGATCTTAGATGGCATGGCACGTGATAGAAGACAACATGCCTACATCATGATCCAGAAAGGAAAACTCACCAGCATATTTTTTAGAATCATTTCCTGCTGGAGAAAGAGCATCATCAATATGAATATTAAGTACACCACCAGCTGTAGTAGGCTTCTCAAGGTCAGATAGCCCAAAATACTGTCTGGCTTTGTCAATCAACTAAAATGCATGAAAAATCCAGTTTCAGCAGGGAAGAAATTTTTTATAGGGCTGAAAAGGAACCAATAGTTCTGTGAATGGTGGTAATCTGCGGGAAAAATGTGTGCATCCTAGTGGATAAAATTGGTGGAACATATTTCAAATTTTCCACCTAAATCATGTGAAATCATCAGAAAGTGTAAGTTCGCATTGCTGCTGGAAGGTTTTTGGTAAAAAATTACAAATCATGGCCAGAAGCTTTTCAAATTAGTCTCAGAATTTAGTTGAGGATTTCTTGAACTAAGAAGTTTGGCTAAGCATATTCTGCTAGTTATCCTATTTCTGACATAGGTATTGTTAGCGATGAAAGCAACGTGTGGTATCTACTGACTCTGACTTGGTGCAAGACATTAATGCTGCTTAAAAAAATTCTTCTATTTTACAACCACCTCTCTCTAACCCCAACCCACAAATCCTCAGCAACAATTGCAAAAACATGAAGGAGGCAGACACTAACTGGTGATCTATGAAAGTGAATCTCTGTGGCTTAAACAATTTTAAGTTAATAAAACCTATTGCGCAGAACCACCTATGTTTCTATAATGGAATAACAAGCAAATACTTATGAGCAAAATGTCTTGCGTTGCATTCCAAAAGAGTCAAGAGAAAATGGCAAATATATGCTCAAAAAGTTATTGAGAAAATCATGTTGAAAGAAACAGAAGTTAAATTATGATGTATCACATATGCAATGTCACTTACAATGGAATCAATCTCCCAACCTTCAAGCGCCAGTGAAGGCCACAAGTTGAGCATCAAATGTGCAGCAGTACCAGCACCCTGGATAATTAAGAAGTTCACTTCATGCATGACCTCATCTATTTGTTAGAAACTCCAAGAGCTAAGACATTGTTAGCTCACGCAGACACATGTAGACACATAAATGGGGTTGAGCCCATCTAACACAAAAACAATTGGCTTGTGTTAAGGTCCAATCTACACCACTTATGAGCCACTTGATTTCTTTATATGTGGGATTCCAACAATTCAAAAGCACAACAGTGTCATAAGGAGAAAATGTAAAATACCAGGCCAAGGATTGCAATAGGACCTTCTGGAACAATAGCTGGTAAACTAGCAAATTCATCCTACATGAAGAAGAGGAAATAATGGAGAAGTGAAATAGCTCAAGAATTTATGACAGAAGATGGGGCAGCATAAACCACAATGTGATTGCATATATTGAAAATGGCATCCATGAGGACAGATCTATTAACATATAATATACAACCTAACTCTTCTTTCACATAAAGGAGATTAAGAAAGCATTGCATTGTAGCATAATTATGTTCGACATTACTCATTAGTAATTTGTTCTTGGATAAAATGTCAAAGAAATAAATAGATTAGTTTCCAAATCCAATATATTGATGTAGTAATCCTTTCAAAAAATTCTGAGTCACTAATTAAATTTTGCAGCAATATCAATTAAGTGATTGCTCTTTACTGATGTTTATTCAAGGAAATCGTATTGTATCCGGCCATTGTGATTGCAGTCCACCTATCTGATAGTTAAAGCTGACAGCTTGCCTCTATGTTTGGTTTGCGGATCCTGGTTTGGAAGGGTGGGATTGCTATAAGAAACATTTCCAGCTCCCAGAATTTTTTGTCAAAAGCATTTTCCAATTGAGAAATTTAAAATGTTTTCTTGGAAAAACTTGTTTCCACTTTGACATTTCAACTACAGGGAAAAACAAAAGGTAATCTAGTTTCAATAAGTACGCAAATTTCTGCAATCTACATGGAAAAATGAACTGGAAAAAGCTAAAACTTGGAAAAAAAATTGGAAGTAAATGCACCCTTTTCAGATTAGGAGCTGAAGAGTAATGCTCAATACAAAGTTAAACCCAAAGATAAATCATTAGCATTTAGCCACATGGACTTGGGTTAATAATTCATGTAGAATACCAAGAAGTATAGGACTTAAACCCAGTACAAACGTCTCCAATTTTGTCTGAGTCAAGGTTAACTATAGAACACCCCCTAATTTGCACATACCAAGGCAAGACACAAACAAGGAGAAGAAGCTACACATACCCAATATGATCCAGTCCATTTCTGATCCTTGTTAAGAATGCTATGAACATTATCTGCATCATCAGCATAGTCAAATTAGAGACGACAAATAAGAAGAAAAGAAATGTGAATTAATAACTGAACAAAAGATTAAGAAAATAAAAGAAAATCGAAAGGGGTAAAAGAATCTTGAACACTCTTACGTGTAGAATCAAGAAGCAACATCCTGGCTTTAGCCGTGTCCACAATTACAATGTCATTGTAGTTGGTTCTCAAGGCTGCCAGCACTTCATACTCTTCTTCTTCCTCTGCCTCTTCTTGTTGCTGTTCTTGGATAGAATCCGAAGAAGAAGAAGAAGAAGAAGAAGCAGAAACAGAAGCAATATTTGAGTTGGTCTTTTGTTTAGTGACAAGTGGCCAAATTAAAGATGAGGATATGAATAATGTAGCAGCAGTGGCGTTACTGTCACTGTATTTACTAGAATTAAAGAAATGAAATGGGCCATTTCTAAGAGAACTTGAGTGTTCCTTCCAGCAATTGGTCACTGGAGAAGATGATACTGATACCACCAGATTCTTGAGCTGCGAAGACAGCATTTTTTTTTTTTTTAGCCTTATCTTTCTGATACAATTATGAATTATGGTTAGTTACTGTCAATTTTTTTTTTTTAAAAAAAGAGATAGGAGAAGATGTTTGCATGGATTGGGTTTTAACGGTCTTGCTTCAATATATAACATAACTGCCCATATCAGTCTAGTTGCTTTTTTCAACATTTAGCCATCATCTATTCATCTCAACTACACTCCAATTTTAGTATGATGCTAATGTTTCCAAATATAACCAAAAAAAAAAAAAGAATTAAGTTAATTTTGCCAGAAACTAAGTTTTGGGTATGTAGAGATTTTGACAAAAAAGAAGCAAGTATTAATCTGGGATTAAATCCCAACTGGCTATCATAAGCAATTCCAAGTATGCACAGTCTACGGATCTCTGTGGCAATTCCAGATTAGAGTAGATCCTTGCTTCAAATATGAAAGGAGTTTATAGCTGCGATTTAGCAAATTGCTGGTAATTTAAAAGCACAACTGATAACTCTAGCTGACATTGCAGCAGCAACAAAAACAAAAATGCACATTTACAAATAGAAATATATATAAAATCAGACCTACATGAGGCCTGTATGGATTTCTAGAGTAGTTCTGTTCAAGTCAGTCGGGGTCAGCAATCTCCGATAGTCAAGTGGTCAGAACATTACTTGCTAAGATTCATTGTAAAACTTTGATTCTCAACTGCATTATGCAGTGAACACTGATCCTGCCTGAGCAATCCCAGTAAATAAATAGCTAATTTTCTGTTAGTTTTTTTTTTCTTTTTTCCTTGGTTCACTCAAAAACAAGATAATCAATGGCCAAATAGTAGGTCCCAATAATCACAAATGATGCTAGCCCACTGCGAGCCATTCGCAACCAGATCCCATGGAACAAGAGATTCCTGTCTGCTGGGTGGATCCTTGTAAGTCTCTCAAACCTTTTCCCAGGTCGATTCCATTTCAACAGTTTCCTCTCCATGGAAATATACTTGGGCAACACTGTACATTGTGATCGACTTTTAGCAGTGTCAAAACAATGAGATGCAGCAGCCCCAACAAAACCAGAAAACCCAGCTGCAAGACTAACAGCTACAGGAGAGAGTGGCCCAATTTCTTCATCAGACCTGGGTATAGGATCCATCCCTACTACTTTCCAGTCAAGCATTGCTCGGTGCAGGAATTGCCAGCTAGAAAAGAACATTACACAAACCCGAGACCCTATCAACAATACATCATTGTGAATCTCAAACCCTTTATCTTTTCCTTGTTTCACCACTTCAATTTTCTTATGTAACATTGGCTGTTTGCTTTGAGCCTTCTTTATTCTATCATGGAGGATGGGCCTCACTTGAAATGTTGCAATTAAAGCACCATCATTCTGCACGTCTAACTTTACATTCATGGCTCGTATCTGAACTAAAGAAGTTAAAGAAAATACTTGTGCATCTGCAGTACTGTTAATTGACTTCCTACTCAATGCATCCGCCACTACGTTAGCCTTTCCTGGGTGATACTCAATGGTACAATTATAGTCTTTTAACAATTCTAACCACCTCCTCTGTCTTATGTTCAGCTCTTTCTGACTCATTAAGTGCTTCAGGCTTTTATGATTACTGTATATCTAGAATGTCTCTCCATAAAGATAATGTCTTCATAATTTCAATGCAAACACCACGGCTGCTAATTCTAAATCATGCAATAGGTAGTTCATTTCATAAGGCTTCAATTGCCTAGAAGCATATGTAATTACCTTACCATTTTGTATCAAAACACATCCCAAACCTTGATGAGAGGCATCACTATACACAATAAATCCACCCGTATATGAGGGAATTGATAACACTAGAGCTGATGTCAATCTTTGTTTCAATTCATTAAAACTTTTCTGACAAGCTTCTGTCCACCAAAGTGTTTCATTCTTTCACAGTAATTTAGTCAAAGGAGCAGCTATTAATGAAAACCCCTCAACAAATTGACGGTAATAACCAGCTAGTCCTAAAAAACTTCGAACCCCATATGCATTCTTTGGTACCTCCCAGTTCACTACTGCTTCTATCTTTTTGGGATCAACCTCAATTCCACGCCCATAAATCACGTGCCCTAGAAATACCACATGGTTCAACCAGAACTTGCATTTACTTAATTTAGCATACAATTGCTAGTCCCTTAGGGTCTGCAAAGCAATCCTCAAATGCTCCTAATGTTCTTCTTTACTCTTATAATAGATTAGAATATCATCTATAAATATAATGATAAACTTATCTAAGAAAGGTTGAAATACCTTATTCATCAATGCCATGAATGCAGCTGGAGCATTTGTCAATCCAAATGGCATCACTAGAAACTCATAGTGCCCGTATCTAGTTCTAAAAGTTATCTTTCGTACATCTAGTTCCGATACTTTAAGTTGATAATACCCTGACTTTAGATCAATCTTAGAGAATACTTGTGCTCCTTGTAACTGATTAAATAAATCATCAATTCTAAGTAGAGGATATTTATTCCTTACAGTAATCTGATTCAACCTTCGATAGTCAATACATGACCGCATTGTGCCATCCTCCTTTTTAACAAATAGAACCAGTGCACCCCATGGGGATACACTTGGTTTAATAAACCCATTCTCTAGAAGTTCTTGCAACTGAGTTTTTAATTCCTTCAGTTCAACTGGTGCCATTCTATATAGTGGTATAGAAATTGGAGCAGTACTCAGCATGAGCTCGATATTAAACTTTACTTCTCTGTCCGGTGGTATCCCTAAAAATTCATCTAGAAACACATCTAGAAATTCCCTCGCTACAGGTATATTGTCTAGTTGTTCATTCATGCTTCTAGTGTCTACCATATGTGCCATGTATGCCTTACAACCACTCTTGATCATTTTAAATATTTTAATTACAGAAACCATACAAAAAGTCATAGGGAGCCTATCACCTTGAAACATAACTCTTACACGGTCTGAAGTCTCTAACATCATTTCCTTAAAGTAACAATTTACAATTGCCTAATACTTAGTTAACCAATCCATTCCTAATATAACATCAAATTCATTAATCAGTAGTATAACCAAGTATATGCTCAGTGTAGATTCATTAATTCGATTCAAATATTCATGACATATTACATTCACAACCATAACATCACCCAAGGGAGTACGTACTCTAAGGTTAAAACCTAGAGGTTCATGCTTACTACGCAACCGTGATGATAAACTACATGATATGAATGAATGAGAAGATCCTAGATCGATCAATGAGTAGGCAGGTAAATCATAACTGAGAATTGTACCAGTAATAACTTCAGGGGATGCAACAGCTTCCTGTCTTGTCATTACAAATACTCTTGCTTGAGGTTGAGACCGTAAACTTTATCCCTCTACTCATGCAGCATCACCACTCACCGTATTTGCTCTACCCCTATCTCTTCCTCTGGTCAGAGCGGATGTAACACTTGTACGTGAGGTCTCTATCATTGGCTTAGAAGCTGCCCTGCCTCTTCCACTTTCTGTCACTCTGGCACATTCAGGACAATTATAGAATATGTGATCCAGAGATCCACAAAAGTAGCATCCTCCAGTTAGTTTCCGACATTCCCCACTGTGTGGTTTTCCACAATGCACATATGAACTTTTCTGTTGAACACTCCCCAAATTCTCGGAATAAGTATTGCCTCTACCTCTGAAATTGGAATAGCTACCTCTTGTTCCTGGCTAAGTTTTGAAAATCTTATTCTTTCCAAACTTTTTGCTAAAGTCCCCAACTACTTCTTGAAATCCCCTTTTTCGGTTTGCTGCTCTAACCTTTCCTTCTCTAATATTTTAGCTTGTATTGCCGCAGTCTTCAATTTACTAAAGCTTTCTAAGTCACTGGCTATGATCTTGCTTTGAATTTCGTAGTTTAACCCTTCTTCAAATTTTTGACACTTATCCCTTTCTGTAGCTATCATAAAGGATGCATAATGCGACAATTGATTGAATTTCACCTCATACTCTTCTATAGACATTGTGCCTTACTTTAAGTTTAGGAACTCCTTTCTCTTCTCATCCCAATATATCTCTAGCATGTAATTGTCTAGGAATTCCTTAAGGAAATCATTCCATGTGAGCACTGGTGGTTGTGTATCACTTCCTGGAATAGTCTCCCACCAATCATATGCATCCCCCTGTAAAAGTGACACAGCATAATCAAATTTCTCTTATGGAGTGCACTTCATTAAGTTCAAAATCTTTTGCGTTCTTTTTAACCATGTCTCCGCCTCCATCGGATCAGTACTGCCATTGAAATCAACTGCACCCTATTTTCTTAACCTATCATATCTTCTTTTTAGGACATTTCCTTGTGCATTCCTTATTCAATTGGTCTTTGCCTTACTTGTTCACGTGGAGAAAGTGGGGGTGCTTGTGACTATTCAGGAGATCCACCTTATTTAGCTAATGGATCTCTCATTGGTGTATAATAAGCCTCAATTGAGTGCAGGTCGGACACTTCCTCTATCCTTGGTGATTAGTAAATCCTAAGTTGACCACCTTCTTCTAATGCCCTGTAGAACAATGCAAATGTATTAAGTGACAATAACTATGCCTTATACATGTCAAGCGCACATATATGTCCTATGAGGAACATATCCCTGCTCTGATACCACTAATTGTAACACCTATGACTAATTCCTATGATCCTTCAAGTTAAGTGCACATCATATATAATATTATGACATAAGCACATGCACATATCACATATTTACACAAGTATGTCAACATTTGTCATAGCCACTTTACATATGAAATTTGAAATGTGATTACATGTCTTATAACAACCTAGTAAAAGATATTCTATGCCAAAATGCAAGTGTGACCCAAGGAGATGGAGCGAGAAGGGTGACTATCGACCTGCGCTCCATAAAGAACCCAAAATCTCCGTTGAGGCTTCTTATGTTCTTACTTCAAGTATGTGAGAATTTTAGATGCAATTTGGTGAGTTGCAACTCAGTAAGTATAATCAAACTAATAATTGAGTTTACATGTATAAATATATATGTGAAAATAAATTCAAATTACAAAATATATATATAAAAAGAAAAGTTCTATAATCCCAACAAATGAACATGTGAATGCAGATTTTTTTTTTTGCATTGCGTTGTGACCCTTCGTGACAGTTTAACGCTTTTCCTATGAAATTTGCTGGTCAACAATTCTTGTGAAATATATGATCATGAAGATCATATCCTATGAATTTTTGTATGAGAGACCTTATGAATTTTTAAATCCTGTGATTGTATTGCCCTTAAAAAAGGACACAACTCCTTTCTTAGTCATATGCACATGCTCATGAACACTTAAATAACATTTCCTTATCTACATGTGTTCCATTGTCATAACAAAATGGCAGACAATTCAACATATAAATTCATCCCTTTTTTAACCCAAAAATCATATCTTAAATAGGTACATTCTCAAGAATCCAACATATGATTGATAGTTAAAATATAGTAATTTCGTGTCACCATTCACATTCATCAGTTAAACTCAATCACTTATTAAATTAATAACAAGACAAGATTATACTTACCTCTTTGAAGCTTTTTAGTCTCTAGGTTAAAATTGATCTCCACCTGCCTATCTCCACCTTGTACTTGACCTATAATTAATTTATATTCTACAATTATAACATGTTCAAATATACTTTAATGTGTATGCTCACCTATGTTTTAGTTCTATACTCTTTTTATTTCTTGTCTCATATTCTTTGTTATGGTAAATACATATATCTATACACATATGTTCTTTATTTAGTCAAACTTATATCTCCAATTCAGTTTACCTAAATACTTAAACTCGAGTCTTAACTCTTTTTTTTTTAATTCCTATAATTCTTCATCCATTCACTAAAATTTTTCTGCTTAATTTCTAATCCGAACCAGCTTTGGTAATATAGCCATAACTCTCATTATTCTCATTCAGATGATGTGATTCTTATTTTACTTTAAACTAGATACATGATGCTCAACCATGTCCAAAATTCAGCTGCAAATAATCATCGCACAAACCATGGTGAATTTTTAAATTCATACTAAAATCTGCAGTGGTGTAAACAGAGTCAGCCCCATTATTTTTGCTATAACTAGTACAATTCTTATCCAATTGAAAAACTGTTTTTGAGGCACTTACTACACATATTAAAGATCATTTTTCATGTTTTACACTTTGCCTAACTAAGCTTATAAGATCCTCAATCTGACCAACAAATCCGGACTACCAAACAATATCCCACCTAGACCAGTCCCACTAACTCCACCACATCACATTCATCTTTGTTCCAGGTGCAAAATCCTTCTACTGGTGACTATTTAAGACTTAATCTACAAGTTTCATGGTTTGTACTCTTCCTAATTTAACCTCTAAGTCTACGAAATTGGCAGTGCAACAATTTTCCCTAAAAACAGAGTATAGATGTTGTGGTTTGCTAATCTTAACTCAAGTTTCCGTGCACGACAACAAGTCTACCCTTCTTTTCATTTCTCATATCTTTAATGCTAATAAGAAGAGGTGAAGATGAAGAACATAAAATCAGAAGTTGTTTCTACTTACCTTAATTCTCTCGGAATCTTAAATTGTTGCTTCGGTTTGGTGTCCTATTTTGCTCTTCCAATCCCTTTCTCTAAGTTTCCTTTTCTTTCCCTAAAAACATATCTCTAAATCACACTCCATCTCCTCCTATTCTCTCTTCTATTTAGTTATGGAGATAAGAAGTTGAAGGAGTCATCTTTTCTTCCTTTTTTTTTTGACGTAAATGACCCTTTTTTTTTTTTTTTACTTGTGAGGTGTCCATCGCTCTCACTTACACTTAACACTTTTCTAGCAAGTTCCTTCTAATAATAATTTCTACTTATTAAATCTAATACTTCATCACTTCAGTCCTTTTAATTTTCTATGCACTCCTTCTCATACTAATTGTGTCCTAAATTGCCCTAAATTTATCCTTTACACATTATAAATTCCTATAATATTATAAATTTTGTGAATTCTTACTCAAATCAATCCTAAAACAAATCCTAAATACACAATTCACACATTTAATAGTGAATGATTTCACTAATACATACTAATATGCATGTGCCCATATCATGTGCATGTATAGTGAGGATGAGAATATTACAGTTATACCTAGCATTTCATTATCCTATTTTAAAATGAATGATAAAAGCTAGCTCCCCATGGTGGGCTCCACTTGATAACTCTGAAATCAATCTTGCTATAGAATCTGCATGGACGATAATAACTGGGTAAATGGGTGGGGAGATCCCCACAAACACTCTGATGCTTAAGCTAGTATTTGTGTGATGAAAAATAATAATAAAGTGAGTAGAGCAGAATAGAATGATGAATGTTGATGTGTATGATGGATAATGATGTGATGAGAGAATGGTGGCTTGATGTAGAATGATGAGAATATATGATGGAATTATGTTGAATGAATGATATGAGATGGAATGAGATGTATATGTAGGAAGAATATCAAACCTTGATTGTATTAGGAATCTTTAGTCTTGTAGGATTTGGTCCTCTTGAATAAGAAAGAAATATATTTCCTATATAAAATAACCTTATTATTAGGAATACAATAATTTACCTTCCTCTTTAGGGATTAATATTCCTCTTTGGGTTATCAAGTAATAATACGTGTAGTGACCACGACAGTCATAGGTCACCACATCACAATTTTTT
Source organism: Mallotus japonicus (assembly GCA_949634005.1). Lineage (NCBI taxonomy): Eukaryota > Viridiplantae > Streptophyta > Magnoliopsida > Malpighiales > Euphorbiaceae > Mallotus > Mallotus japonicus. The sequence continues at coordinate 378 of CATIWK010035652.1, read as the reverse complement.
AAAGGACAATGATGCATGTTGCGAATAGCGACTGTATACGCAGTGACGTCACTACTCACAACAATGACCATCATGTCCCTTTTAATTTTTTTTTTTGAAATTCAATTTTTTTTTTGGAATCTAAAATCTAAGGTGCATACGGGTGAACCTATCATGTAAAGATTTAAATACCTGTATCCTGTAAATAATTTTTTTTAAAAAAATTATAATAAAGTAATTACAAAAAATACCCAAAGATTAAAAAAATTATAATAAAGTAATTACAAAAAATACCCAAAGACATTTTAGTAAAAGTGAAAACTCACGATGTCACTGTTCACATCATGACTCCCGATACCTAACATTTTTCTTTTTTTAAATTATTTAATTTTCTCAAAT
>CATIWK010035647.1:0-14280 GCA_949634005.1 Mallotus japonicus | reverse complement strand
GTGTTAATTATATTATTGAATAATTTATTTAATTGTATATATATATTTATATATATACATGTTAGTGTGGATATGTGTATATACATATACACATGAATTATTTACACGTGTTATTTATTTTTAGTGGTTGAGAGTTTTTTTTATATTATTATTATTAAGAAAATATATATATACAAAAGTCATTTTTTTCCCTTTTCCCTCTCGCTTTTTCTTTTCCTTTCCCTCCTTCCCATTTTTCTTTCCTTCCCCTTCTTCTTCTTCTTCTGTGCAGAACTTCTCTTCCCCCTGCTTGAACCAGCCATCCTCCGCCTAAGCCACCATTGTCGTTGTTGCTGCTCGCCGTCACCACCACCTTTCTTCCTCTTCCTTTCTGCCGTCGCGATGCCATTTCTTCCTCTCCCTCTCTCGTTTTCTGTCGGAGCCGAGCAGAAGCAGACCACGCCGGTGACATCTCCGGCAAAGTCCGGCCACTTTGTTGGTCTCCTTCAACTCCTTTTCTTTTGAGGAATCAAACCCCCAAACTAATTTCAAGTGATAACCTCATTTAATCCTTCAATTTAGTGATTTTCTATTCTAGGTCTTAGAGTTCATTTGTTAAATTAAGCTTATTTTGGTTTGATTTTTGTGTAATTGAGTTTAGAATCTTGTCATTTAGGTTGAATGCTCTCTAAATATAATTTTTCGATTTTTTTTTGAATTTTTAGTATTTTTGGGAAATTATTATATTTTTAGGAAAATTATGTAATTTAATTTTGAATTGAAATTTTGTTAAATATTATGTTTAATGGTGATTTTTATTTTAGATTTGTGAAAATAAATTTTGTTAGTTAAATTAATATTTTGTGGAAATTTGTTGATTTTTGAGTTAAATACAGCAATAAATAATATTTATTGCTGTAGGGGACAGGTGTGAAGAGGCAACGCCTTTTCGATGAGGCGTCACCTCACCAATGTCCAGGGTGAAGAGGCGACGCCTCTTCGATGAGGCGATCGCCTCTTCACCCAAGCTTGGCCTAAAAGGTTTGGGCTTGGGCTTGAAAGCTTAATGGGCTTAAAAGCTTAATGGGCTTAGTCTGGGCCAGGAGTTTTGGGCTTAATTGGAAGGGTTCGAGTTAGGTTTAAGCCTTCGAATCTATTCTAAGAAGATCTCGGACTCTTCTTACATTCGAGATTCGTATAGTCTCATCACTGGACTTTCATTGCAGGCCCGAACTGAGGGTGTCTACAGTTTGCCCCCTTGATTTTTCAAAAATCAGATTTGTGAAATCAAAGTTTTTTGAAAAACAACATGTGTTTATGAGATGTGAGAATGACGTACCTGACCTTCAAGCTTCACTTAGGCCGTCAGTTTTGGGAATTCAAACCCAAAAAGTCGAAATTTGACTTGAAACGTGACCGTGTTCCTCTGATTTTCCTGGCCCGATCAGTCACTCAATAAATCTTGGGAACTCTGTCAAGCCCTATTATCACTTTTTATCAAATCTCGGGAACTCTATCAAGCCCGATCATTTCTTTTCCTTCGAATCTCGGGAACTCTATCAAGCCCGACCATCACTTTTCATTGAATCTCGGGAACTCTGTCAAGCCTGATCATTTCTTTTCCTTCGAATCTTGGGAACTCTGTCAAGCTTGATCATCTCTTCTCATCGAATCTCGGGAACTCTGTCAAGCCCGATTATCTCTTTTCCTTCGAATCTCGGGAACTCTGTCAAGCCCGATCATTTCTTTTAGTTGAATCTTCGATCATAACCTCTAAAATTCTCAGTAATTTTAATTTCGAGATACACCCGAATGACGAAATAAATAATCTTCTGCTTCCTTGTATTTTCTAATTTTCTCGATTTTTTAAATACATATGTGGTGGGCCATGTTTATTTAGCTAATAGGCCTTCTCTTTCTAAGTGGGCCTATTCTTCCTCTCCTACCTTCTGAAGGCCCATTCTTCTAAAGCCCATGCCTATTATCTTATATAAAGCAAACTTTTCACTTTCTCTTTTCACTTCCTCTATTTTCCTCTTTTCTTTTCTTTTCCTTTTTCTTCCTTCCTCCTCACGCTTTCTACTTTCTGGCCATGGATGCTGCTCGGACTCTTGACGCTCCCTAGTGGGATCTCGTACCACCTCCTCTAGAGCCTCTTCGGACTCTTGGATTCTCGATTGGGGATGACATTCCTCTCACTGCGAGTCTGAGTACCCATATCTGAGCCTTGGCTTTCGGAGAGGTTAGTACCTAAATTCTTTCACTTTTTCCTGTCAAATATAATTAGGTTATGATTAATAAGTATGTATTTATCATTTTAATAAAAATGCAAATCGATTATTATTGAAAAATTGAGAAAATTTTGAAAACTATCTGTCTTCTCCAACATGAAGAGGCGTCGCCTCTTCGATGGGGCAATCGCCTCATCGCTGAGGCGATCGTCTCATCAACGAAGTAAATCGCCTCTTCATGAAGGTGATTGATCTAAAGAGGCGATCGCCTCTATGCATAGAGACAATCGTCTCTTCAATGAGGCAATAGCCTCTTCTTGTAGAGGCGACGCCTCATCAATAACTTTCTGTTTACTTTACATATTTTATTTGAATAAAATTAGGAAAATTAAACTCCCTGTTTGTTCCCAGCACGATGCCCACACATTCAAAGGTGCTGGGAACTTCAGTGGTGCTCGGGTGTGGTATGATGAGCTGATAGACGACATCAAGGACCGTATTCAGGATACGGGATTTGAGGATTTCATACTGTCACTTCCGGACGTTCAAGGTCGCACCAACTACCAGCCACTTCACGCTCTGATGGAGAGGTGGTTTGAGACTACCCATACATTTCATCTCCCATTCGGTGAGCTGACTTTCGATCCAGTCTCCTTTGCAGAGATAACAGGGATCGCGTGTGCTGGCGATGTAGTCTCTTTTGACGCGAGCATCCATCAGATAGCCCCGGATTGGGTAGCCTACATCGAGAGACTCCTTGGTATGGTCCCGGATATGAAGGGGACTCATACGATTAAGTTAGACTCTATCCAGACTTATTACACCAGAGAGAGGGTAGAGGCTGCTACATCTGATCGAGCTATTAACCAGGTAGCGAGGGCATTCTTGGTCTATCTCTTAAGGACCACCCTCTTTGCTGACACCGCGAGCTCGATTGATTTGATCTTTCTAATGCCACTCCGGGACCTGGATAGAGTGTCTTCTTTTGACTGGGGGAGCTGTGCTCTTGTATACCTCTATCGGAGTATGGACGAGCTAGTGCGGGGAGCCAAGCGATTTTATAGTTTTTGGCACGCAGTTCTGGTGAGTATTCTTTATCCATTTCAATTTAACTATCAGTTACTATAATCATCTATTCATGATTTTTATTTTACAGGACTGGGCCTTGGAGCTTGAGCTGATTCGTGGGATAGTCCGCGTTAACGATGTACGCTTTCCTGCTCTAGCTTGATGGGGTGCTAGCCATTCCTGGAAGAGACCCCTAGCTCACATTCATGTCCACAGGGAGCGACTGAACTCCCTAACCTATGCTGAGGTACTTGAAAGAAAATGAAAAGAAAAAATTATTAAAATCTTATATTGTGACATTTCATTTACTTATTTGTTGCTCTTCTCTTCTTGCAGCTGATTCATGATCTATGGGGGCCTCAGGATAGATGGCTCCCAGAGATGACTCGTTCGAGGCCTTTATATTTGTGGCGAGTGCTCCTCCGTGGCCCCCACTGCCGAGTGTGGTATCTTGGCGAAAGGATCCTGTATTAGGGAGGTGGTCCACGTGTTCGACGCATCCCTGCCTCGCCTCCTAGGGATATATTTTGGACACACCTACTAGCAGGTGAGGAGCTAGCTAAAGCAGTCGCGGGTAAGCCTGCTGAGGCCTATACTGTGAGGAGCAAGGTTCACTATCTTGACTTTGTTCGGGCCAGTCTACTGCAGCAGGTGCCTCTTCCAACTGCTTCTACTTCTGCTCAGGTATTCTCTTAACTTTATTTTCCTTCTACATCTTCTTTCAAATCCTGTATTGATCTCACTTTCATTTACAGGTGGCGGCCATAAGACCTGGACCCAGAGCTCGGCCTCCAGCTCGTGAGAGGCCACTCCAGCGTCCTCGTACTGATAGTGGAGTGGGTACCTCAGCTGGAGCAGGAGCCAGTAGTATCCCCTTTAACTCGGGCTATCGGGTAACTGTTGGTTGCCTGACTCATTCACCTGAGCCTTTAGCTCGCTGCTGGATGCCTCCGGGGGACTTATCTCATGAGTTGCTGACATTGGACGAGGAGCTAGTGCCGTCACATACACCTGGTGCTACTCATATAAGTTTCTTTCTTCCCTGTCTCAAAATTCATCTTTATAAGACATTAGTTAACTGACAATTAATTTTACAGATCCCTTTGGACCAAGGAATATATATGTATCGCCTGATTGAGGCACAGCGGGATCACCTGATGACTGTCACCCAGTGGTGGAAGGTAAAGCTCCTACCTATTTCTATATGTATGCATGCTCACATGATTACTTACCTCACATCGTATGTATTCAGGATCATGATGCAGTCAGTCAGGCGAGGATCACAGCTCCTCAGCGCCAGATCGTGGCTCTCCAGATTGAGGATGAGGATGACGATAATAATGACAGGGACGATCCCTCTGCTGACCCAGTGAGCGAGGGAGATGATGAGCCTGGAGCTAACGAGTAGAGGAGTCTCTCTCGACACTTAGATTAGGGCTACACCTGCTTGCAAACTGTTACTACCTTCTATTCCTTTTTTAACAGATTATTTTCTTTGATTGCCTTTATAATGTACACTGAATAATGGTATAACATTTTTGGTTTGTTCAGGAATCAATTCAAGTATTTTATTCATAAATATTACTGTTTTCATAATTGAATCTCACACACGATACAAAATCTTTACGGGAATTCATATACAGGTATGACTTATCACTATTGGAGTGGCGTCGCCTCTTCGTGAAGAGGCGTTGCCTCTTCGTGAAGAGGTGACAGGAAATCGCCTCTTCTCATAGGGGCGACGCCTCAACGTTGAGGCGAACACCTCTATGACAGGGCTCTGCAGTTATAAAAAACCCCAATTTCTTCTTTCAAATCCCTAACTTCTTCATTTCTGAATTTTCTGCACTTTCTCACTCTAAACTGCATCCCTAACCTCCCCCCATGACTGAAAGAAACCTCAAACAACTGTAAATAATGTTGAAAAGTTTAGATGGCGAAAGCTGGGCTAGGTTGGAACCATTCCATCTATCTATCTTCTGATCCATGCATGCAAGAAGGATTAACTTCTCATTTTTGCATGTTCTTGCTCAGTTTTAGAATCCTCATAAACACGTCTTCAAGTTCAATACAGTCGAACTATGCCCTTTGCCTGAGGAATTTGAAGCTATTCTAGGCTGTCAACTGGATTCTACCTGTCAAATTGTGACTCCTCCTCTCGAAATCTCGGGTGTTCATTCTATTCAACTTCAGATGGCCAGAATGTTTGACCTTGCTCCCCAGTTATCTCTCTATCACATTTTTAACAATAAGGTTCTGACCAACTCTCTTCTGGAGGTAGTAATGGCCACAGACAACAAGGGAATGCATTGGTCCTGGATGATGGCTTTATGCCTCTACGCTCAATATCTGCCTGTATCTCCTTCAGGCAATTATGACCCAAAGATCCTTTCTATCATTGACCAAGTAAAGGCGGGTCTCAATCCTTTCCCACTCATTCTAGTAGAAACAATCATTGGCTTGGACAACTTTATAAAAACAAAACGATTCTCTGGAAGTCCTTTTTTGCTGGAGGTTAGCTTCCTTCCATATTCCTTTCCATTTACTGCTTTTTTATCGCTTTTTGCTCATTTTCCATTGTCTGCTTTTTATAATCTGCATAGGCATGGTTTCATGAGAAGCTGAGGTTGTTGGAACCTCCTAGGGATATTGCACATTATAGAGCTAAGCATTGTCGCACTCAGCAGCTTCATCCTATCCCAGAAGACATTCGAAGCTGGCTGGCCACTTTCCCTGATACCCTGATATAGTGGATGTGTCCATGGTGGAGACTATAGCATGTGACTGTTCAGAGCTACACGTACTGTGTTCCAGTAGCTGGTCTGCATTTTGCAACTTTTTACAATCCTGCAAGGCTTTGCAGACAGTACGGACATAAGCAATTGATCCCTAAGCTTGTACATGAGTTTAAACCGGGTCCACTTACTCAGAATTTTCTGGACAACCTGATTGTAACTTGGCCTCGAAGGATCATTCACAGGGACATCAACTACAATGGAGATCCATCCACTGACAACCAATATAAAATGTGGGTTCAAATACAACAGACAGAAAAAGATGATTTCATTATTAGCAGGAGAAAAAGGTTGTTGCAAGCATCTAGCACTCAGGGTGTTCAAAAGAAGAGAAGACATGATTAGTTTACGTAATTTAGTCTTTATCTGCTTTTTGTTAAATGGAATTTCCTTTTTAGTTAAACAGTGTGTAATAAAGCATTTAATGCAACGTTTGATAATAACAAAGGCAATCCATTCCATTTAAATTAAGCACAAAGGAAAAATACATTTTGCTTCTTACATATCTCCTGTTGTTAGTTGGCTTGCCCTTGTAAGTTTTCCAACTAACTATTTTTCACTCTTTCTCTCTCCTTTTATATGTCCTTTATTTTTGCCTAGACCACCTCTTTCAAGGTTTTCAATCCAGCAGGACTTTTTTTTTTCATTTTTGTAGTCTCTAACTTTTGCCTTGGCAGTCCCATTTTTGAGGTTTTCTCCCTAGCGAGACTTTACAGAAAGTACTTCTTCAATTTATCGAGATTGATGGGCTCCTTGAACTCATTCCCTTCCAAGTCAGAAATGATAGCAGCTCCCTTAGAGAACAGTTTTTTTACTAGATACGGTCCTTCCCAGTTCGGCTTGAATTTCTCTCGTGGATCTGTCATGATCGGCTTTGTCATCTTTAAAACTAAATCAGCCTCCTTGATCTTTCCCGGCTTAATTTTCTTGTTGTAAGCCCAAGCTATTCTTTTATGGAACAATTGAGAGTGATACATGGCTTTCAGTCTTCTTTCATCTAACATGGTCAACTGTGCTAACCGGCTCTCCACCCACTGGTATTCAGGAATCTTAGACTCCAGAAGAACTCTCAACGACTGGATCTCGACTTCTACTGGTAGTACCGCGTCACATCCACAAACCAAAGAATACGGAGTAGCTCTAGTTGAAGTTCTGGCAGTTGTTCTATATCCCTCCAAAGCAAACTATAGGTAATAGGCCCAATCTTTGTAACTCTCTAACGTCTTAGCCAAGATCCTCTTCACGTTCTTGTTCGCGGCTTCTACTGCTCCATTAGCTTGAGGTCGATATGGGGATGACTTATAATGCTCAATTCTGTACTCTTTCAGCAAAGCTGCTGTCTCTGCTCGAAATTGAACACCATTATCACTAACAATATGGTGTGGCAGCCTGTACCAACAGATTATGTTCTTTTCAATGAACCTTGCCATCTGCTTTGATCCAACAGTGACATACGATTCTCCATTTAGAGAAATAGCCAATGGCTACTACAATGTATCGATGCCCATTAGACGCTTTCGGCCTCACTTCTCCGATAATGTCAATTCCCTACACTGCAAATGGCCATGGAGAAGTCAATCCTTGAAGTTCCATGGACGGTAGATGACTGACATCACCATATGCTTGACAATTATGGCATTTTCTTATAAACTTCACGCAATCTGTCTCCATTGTTAACCAGAAGTAGCCTTAACGTGCTATCTTCTTAGCTAAAACTGTCATGTTCATTTGTGAGCCACATACACCTTCATGAATTTCCTCCATAAGCTTCTGAGCCTCATCTTTGTCAACACACCTCAGATGCACTCCTGTCGGAGCTCTCTTATATAGCATTCCATTATGGCTGATGAATTGCCAAGACAGCATCCTGAGAGACATCCTCTCTTTTCTATCAGCATATTCGGGAATTTGCCCCGCCTCTAAATATTGCTGTAAATTGTAAAACCACGGTTTCTCTATGGAGTCAACTGGCATCACCCTTATCTCTTCATAGTAAGGGATTCTGGACTTGACAAGAATAAAAGGCTTAACAGTGGTATGCTCCCCTCCTTCCCATATGGAGGTTAGAGTGGCCAAAGCGTCTGCCATTTGATTCTCTTCTCATGGAAAATGCACAAACTTGCATTGAGTGAAAGATAAAAGGATAGTAGTCAAATAATCCCAATACAGCCTGAGTTTATCCTCCCTTACTTCCCACTGATTGGAGATCTATTTCACCACTAGCATTGAATCTCCGTACACTGTAATTTCTTATGCCCCCATGCTTCTAAGCGCTTCCAGACCATAGATACAGGCTTCGTACTCGGCTTGATTATTGGTAGCTTCGAATTCTAATCTTTTCACCATCGGGATCATTTCTCCTTCTGGTGAGATCAAAATTATATCGACACCAGCTCCCTTACTATTGACAGCTCCATCAAAGTACATTGTCCATGTCTGGATTTCTATTGCCCCCAGATGCTCGTCCAAAAACTCTAATTCCCATTCATGTTCATCATTGACTGGATTCTGAGCTAGGAAGTCCGCCACGGCTTTTCCTTTTATCACTTTCTTTGCTACATAGTCAATGTCAAATTCAGTAAGAAAAACTAACCATCTGGCTCATTTCCCTGTGAAGGATGGAGTTTGCTGAAGATATCTTAGAGGATCATGCTTGGAGATTGCTTGAATCCTGTAAGACTGGAAGTAGTGTCGAAGTTTCTTTGTAGCCCAAATCATAGCTAGACATGTATTCTCTACGAGTCTATAGTTGGACTCGTAGGGAAGAAGTTTCTTGCTCAAATAGTAAATCACGTGCTCGACCTTTCCACTGCCTTCCTGGGCCAACATTGCTCCCAATGCCTCTTTCTCGATTGCTAGATAAAGGATTAACAGTTTGCCTGGCCTCAGTGCTTATAAAACTGGAGGATTCATCAGATAATTCTTAATAGTTTCAAATCCTTGCTGACACTTTTCATCCTAAATGATGGGCTGATTCTTCTTCAGAAGCTTGAAGATCGGCTCACAAATTGTAGTCAGCTTAGCGATGAACCTACTGATGTATTGTAATCGCTTGATAAACCCTCTAACTTCTCTCTCAGTTTTCGGTGCAGGCATTTCTCTTATAGCTTTGACTTTGTCGGGATCCACCTTTATTCCCTTCTAACTAACAATGTGCCCCAGTAACAATGTACTTTTTAGCCCTGCCCAGGAACTTATCAAGAGCCTCGAAATGTCCTTCTCGTGTTGGAGACTTTACCATCATTTCATCCACGTACACTTCGATCTCTTTGTGGACCATGTCATGCAATAAGGTAGTAGCCATCCTTTGATAGGTAGCTTCTGCATTCTTCAACCCGAATGGCATGATAGTATAGCAATAAACACCTCATTCAGTGGTGAATGAAGTTTTCAGCTTGTCAATCACCGCCATCATAATCTGGTTATACCCCAAGAAGCCATCCATAAAGGAATACATGGCGCTGGAAGCCGCACTATCAACTAGAGTGTCGATATGTGGCAAGGGAAAATCATCTTTGGGACAGGCCTTGTTCAAATCCCTGTAATCTACGCACATCCTGACTCTTCCATCTTTCTTTGGAACTGGCACAATGTTTGCCAACCACTGGGTGTCATCAATCACTTCTAGGAATTTCACTTTCAGCTGCTTTTCGACTTCTTCTTTGATCAAAAGAGCCCATTCTGGCCTTAACCATCTCTTCTTTTGTTGTATCGGTGTGATGTGAGGATATGTAGGGATTGCATGCTCTGTAATTTCTCTATTGATCCCTGGCATGTCCTTATAACCCCAAGCGAATACCTTTTATCTTCTTTTAATTACTTCTTTTGTTTTCTCTCTCTCATCAGGAGTTAAATCAGAAGCAAGAAGTATATTCTTTGGATTATCGCATGTGCTTAAATTAAATGATTCAGTTTGCACTGAATTAATGTCAAACATATGCATGAAATGATCATCACACACAGTATAACCATTAGGCAAAACATCACACAAATAAGCAAACTCAGAGTTTATTGCATTAACTTTAGAAAGAAAAAGATCATCATTGTTAAACATATTAGCTAAAGAGATATCAAGGTCATCGTAGAAAACATCTACAATGGAGTCAAAAACAAAAGACTCAAAACTAAGTTCTTCCATCTGGTTAGTGGTGGCTCTCAGCTTCGTCGCAGAGATACCCTCCTCAAGCTTGGGAAACAGCATTAACTCCTCCACTATTGGCTCTTTAACAGCTGGTTCTTTGATCCCATTCATTTTTTCAGTAAAGATCTCAAATCCTGGGACTAATTTCTCTGATATCATCACTGGCTCAGGTTTGCCTGTGTAGGGGTAATTAGTGTCTTCTGCTACGAATGTTTCCCACAGCGTCTGCTTTTTGGCTTTACCCTTTGATTTATTCAACTTCTGATAACCTAATCCATGCTTCAGGATAGGAACTTTCGGCTCCACAAACTCCGATGGACCCTGCTAGTTCTTTCCCAACCCCATTCTAGGTAGGAAATTCATACTCTTCATCATACTTGCTATCTTCGGGTTCAATTCATCTTCATAAATCATACAGACTTCGAACCCTAGGTTGATTAGGATATCATTGGGTGTTAGCTTCAAAGCAGTAATGGCAGCTTCAGTCTCTACCGAGATGGTTACCACTCGACCTTCATATGGAAATTTGATCTTTTGGTGCAAAGTCAAATGCACTCATCCAAGAGGATGGAACCAAGGTCTCCCAAGTAAGACAGCAAAAGTAACCAGAATATCGATTACATGAAGGTTAACCCAAGACTTGATGGGTCCTATTTTGATCAATGCTTTAAAGGTTCCTTCAACATGCCTTTTTGTATCATCGTAGGCCTTGATGACCACATCTGACGGTTTCAAGTCAGCAACAGTCAATCCGAGATTTAGTAGGATCTTCAAGGGACAAACATTAATAGCAGACCCATTGTCCACCATTACACAGCAGGTGAGTTTTCCCTTCACTTCAGTCTTTATGAATAATGCTTTATGGTGATCCCTCCCTTCTAGGGGCAAATCCTCATCTATAAACATCACAGCGCCTTGAGGACTCTCAATCAAAGAACACACCATTTGTTCAGGACTATGATTGATTGAAACTTTCTTGTTATTTAAAGCCATCACTAGTGCTTCCCTATGGGCTTTGGAGTTCATTAGCAACTCCCAAACACTAGCGACAGTTCTTTCATCTCTCTTGACTTTGATTACTTCCTCTTCTTTCTTCCCTGAATTCATGTCTTTCTCCTGTAGCTCAACAGATTCTGTTTCTCCTTCTTTCTCTTTACCCTTCCTAGTTGGAGGGATTTCTTTTTGTTTACTAGCTTTCCATAAATCAATTGGTCTATCTCCCTCTTCATTCGAACTCCAAATGTCCAGAACACTGATTTTAAGATCCTTGACCCATTGTTTGAAGTTTAAGCTTTTGGTTTTTGGTTTTGAGAGTGTAGATGTAAGGGTAGTATCAACAAAGGAGTCAAAAACTTCTTCCTCTATCAATCCTGTGTTTATCATCATGAGACGTGGATTTGGCGGTGGCATGTTGCGGTAATTTAGGAGGGGGTTGTTTCTAGTGTTTGGTTTATGGGTTTCGGGGTCTGTGATTTTCCTTGAATCAATCAGGTCTTGAATCTCATGTTTTAGGTGACCACAATTATCAATATCGTGGCAATGGTTTGGTGGTACTTGCAGTAGAATTTAGGATCAGCATTTGGGAATGGAGGTCTTTGGGGCAAAGGTCGTAGCAGATTATTCTCGATTAGCTTTTCAAGAACCTTGGAAAAAGGTTTCCCTAGGTTGGAGAATCTGTGAGGCTCTTTAACAGTATTAATCTGGACATTATGATTCAGACTAGGTCCACTCCCTTCTTTACTCATGGATCTTCCACTGAAAGACTTCCTCTCTTGTATCAAGTCAGATTCTTTCTGCACTCCGAATCGGTATAGCTCCTCAAAATTCCTAATCCCTAAGTCTTTTAGCTTCTTGGATAATGGAAGCACGCATCCCTTCATTGCTATCACAAGTTGGTCATTTTCGGAAGGTCGATGCTTCATTTGTGCCAGCTTTGCTCTCCATTTGATCAGGAAGTCAGCAAAAGGCTCGTTGAACTTCTGCCTGATATTCTACAAATCTCTCAAAGATGCCTCCATCTGGATGTTGAGGCTATACTATTTGACAAATGCAGCACACAACTTTTCCCAATCAGCTTGGACATGAGATTCCAAGGAATAATACCATCTCATCGGTGCTCCCTCGAGAGATAGAGAAAACTGCTTGATAATCTGAGACCTGTTCAAGCTAGTTGTTCTCATATGAGCCACATACTGTTTGAGGTCTAGATGGGGATCTTCAGTACAGATAAACTTCTTCATATCAGGGAATCTGAACTTTCGGGATAAAGGGTCGTCATCTTCACCCAAACTCAAATCAGAGTAGTTAATTGGAGTGTCAATGCCCTTCTCCTTCATCTGTAATTGAATTTGAGCCATAGATTTGACAAGGTCTTTGGCCCATTCTGGTTTTTCTGCATTCTTCAAAATATCAACCCTCTAACGAATTATTGGTTCAGCTAGCAGGGTTTCCTGATCATCATCTAATTTCCGCCTCCCAATATCCTCAGCATTAAGATCAAAAGGTTGTGGTGGAGGTGCAGATACAGGTACAGGTGCGGGTGCAGGTGGTTCTTGCCTGGCTGAACTCATTTTTTCCATCATCTCTCTCATGATAGTCCTGGTCTGTTTTTTCATCTCTGTCCTGAACTTTTCTAGATCAAAAATAGAGGTTACTGTCTCTTTCGACATCCTGATTAACCGGCCGGTGTTGGAGTGGGTCCACGTGGATGATTGGTCTGAATCTATATTTGCAAACATTGCTGATTAAAAACATGCATGACGTGTATGCATGATATGCAGACTCTTGAAATAATAAACAAATAAACATTCTATTTACAAATAACATATAACATAAGACACAGCTCTTCAAAATGAAATCTCCACCCTTATTTCTTCCACACACGTATTCATGGTGAGTTCCTTTTCCTAAGATTGTTGGTCTGGTTCTGATTATCAACAGGGGATAATAAAACTGACGTAAACAAATAAGCTCTCAGAACGCATCAAACAAGTAACAAATCCTTTGCATAAAGCCAAAGTCCATCCTTAATGGGCCAAGTTTCAACATTATGAGTTTTCTTTTGTCAAAATCCATTTGAAATGGGCTAAGAATAGGCATAAAAGCCCATTTTGACAAGGCTTACTCATAATGGTCTTGAATAGGCATGAGAGGCCCACTTGGATAAACTCCATTTACAAATGGGCTATAATGGGCTTGAAAGGCCCACTTTTAATGTAATCCATTTGTGAATGGGCTTAGGCTTTATAACAAGGTTTGTTATATGGCATAATACACATGCATTTGAAAAATCTTAGTGGAAATTTCTAAGTCATTACATGAGCTTGGTCAAGGGTAATAAGCTACGGCTCTCACAGCTATATACCTCCATTACGTCTCCCCACTCAAGGGTCCATGCGACGTGGATAAGTACGTTCTGTGAGTGGTAATAGGCGAAATTCCACCACCAGGTTTGAATGAAACACATGTAGCGAAGTATGGACCATTATCGGTTTATTTAGGGACTGATGTGCTCATTGTGTGATCACGTGTAGTGAATGCAGTAATATGCAAAGGAAATAATCTAATAACCAAGGATGATAATTTATAAAATATAGGAATCAGTTTCTCTATCCCCAGTGGAGTCGCCACTATAGGCGGTGGGGTTTTGGCGCTCGTCCAAGTGTTGGCGACCACGGCACTGTGCAAGCTCAGGGCTTGCTAGGAAATACGAAGATGGGCCTGAGGCCTATTATCGGAGATGGAGTCGCCACCCAGATGAAAACTGGGATACACTTATAGCAACTAGATTCCACGAAGGTACCCAGAAGTCGTCTTCAAAGATTGACTTCGGAAATTGGGTATGGGCTTGGAATGCCCACCCAACCTTGCGGTTGGCCTCCGTTTGTGTTTTATACTTTATTACCTCTGATTATTAAATTATTTCCTTATTAATGTTAATCACACATGCTTCCGGTTTTATTGTATACCAACTTTGCACATTAATCCGGTTTGCTTGCTTATTACCTTGGCAATTAAACAAATAAATGAATAAAAATATTACAATCATTCATTCAAAACAAATGGG
>CATIWK010035637.1:0-30914 GCA_949634005.1 Mallotus japonicus | reverse complement strand
GAAACCATGGTGATCTCAGGTCAGAGGACTCAAATAATACTACTGTGATAAGAATTACCTATGACAATAATCCATGTGGTATTCTCATAGTGGGTCGATCCAGTACATCATTTCTCTAAATATGTACCTATGAGTTTGACTTAATAGCTCATATACATGTTTAGTAAAACTTAATCATCAGTCAAACTCATACTAGTCTTTATTCATTGTTGTTCCCACAACAATAATCGACTAGGGATATTTAGATTATTATTCAAGTATCATCTAAGAGTTTTACTATCAAGTCACGTACTTAATGATCTTAGTAAAATTAAATAATCAAGGATAATACTAAAATTAGCCAGTAATGATAAAATGCCTTTTTATTATTAAAATAGAAATATGACAAAGTCAAAGTATGGTCATTACATAATTGGCCTAGGGCATAACACTAGCATCTGTTCTGTTATGCTATTCAGAAATTAGGTACAATTCTCTTTTTTTTATGATGATTTTTTTGTTCAATTCAGTTTGTATTTACCTTGTAATTTTATTATTGTTGTGCATTTGTGTTTTTTTAAGTTGTATTGATCAACCAAAATCTTCTCTTCATTTGTGATTTTGATTTCCTAATTACCTGATCTATATCTTTAAACTCTTCTTTTATTTTTTTGACCTAATATAATCATACATATTTACAATTGATGGTGAAACTGATTATGCAGATGTATAAAGCCTCAAAGACTTTTAAATCCATTTATTTGATAGATAATTCTTGTCATTGGAGCAGATTTTCAGTACTTTTGTAACTTTTTATTGCATGGAAATCTTAAGCAAATTTCTTGCCATTTTACATGTTTTTGATAGTAGTTGTTAATCAATGGTTTTCTTTTATTTGTAATTCGTGAAACAATGAAGCTTGGTAGTAGTAACTTCTTAGGTGCCAGTGCTAAATGTTTTTCTAATAGCTATTTGTCTTCCTCAGTGAGTTCTTCATTTCTTCATGAAAATTATTACTTTCCACTCACTTTTTTCCTTCCCTTTTTTTTTCCACTTAGAAGTTTTAGTTGCACAAACAATCCTTTTCTTGTGTTTTTAGGTTTCTCATGGCCATATTCCCCTTTTTAGTGAAATATTATTTAATGATTTCTTTTCAAACAGAAAATAAAAATTTTAAGCAACCCTTTTATTGCATTGGAACTTTTGTTTCGTGGTGATTATATTTATATATATATTTTTATGTTTCTGGTAATTGTAAAGGTTTCAAGGTTTCAACTATTTAAAAATACAACATAAAAAATACCAAAAAAACCTATTTAAAGATGTTCTGATCATTTTTTTTGACTTTTGATGAATCCGATGCTTTGGAACTGAAGTTTTTTGTCCTTCTTCTTGTGCATTACTGATGTTTTTGATTTGTAGCTGATCTTGAATTGATTCTTGAATTATTTGTCTTATCAATCTGTTATTGATTTGTTTTTGAATTGGTTTTGTTGTATAGATTGCATATAGCTAGCTGTTTTAAGAGATGGCGACGTCGGAATGTTCGTGGTACTGTGCAATAGTGAAAGTTGTTCCTTCAGGGGATACATTGGTATTACTCTCCAAGTCCACCAACAAGGCTGGTCTTCCACTAGAGAAAACCATTACTCTTGCTTCTATTTTTTTTTTTTAACAAAATACTCTTACTTCTATTATAGCTCCAAAACCGGTAAAGATCCTTCCTTTGTTTTTTTTTCTTTTTGCTTCATTATACAATGAGTTGCGAGAATATTTTAAAATAGTTACTTAAGTAGACTGGCTAGATGAGTTCTGCCATTTTGGGAAATGATTATTTTGCAGGTCTTTCTCATTTTTGTTTAATGTTTTTATGTTCAAAGGTTTTTGCTTTATGAATTGAATTTTCATTCATGGCACCTCAACGGGATGAATTATATAAATAGAGATAGCTTGATACTGTGTTCTTTATTTGCAAAAAAGTTTAGTTATTTAAATGCTATATTGGATTTTTGCCTAACAATGGTTATTCGGCTCTTTTTTTTAGGCCCGCAAAGATGGCATTGAAGAGCCTTTTGCATGGAGAGTAGAGTTTTTGAGGAAGCTCTACAACTACATAGGAAAGGTTGTTATTTTGTATCTCACATATAAAGATTGGGTGTACATATACAGCGGTGGGGACGTGGTGGTTCCTGGATTTTCTTGTGATAACATCTAATTTTTTGTACAACAGGATGTTGCATTCAAGAAGATAGAGTAGTATACTCTGCCTAATTTTGGCCGAGAATTTGCTATTGTAATCCTTGATCAGCAAAATGTTACAACCCTAGAAAACAAAAACTATCATATTATGTTGTACGACAAAACTATCATATTATATTTTTACAAAATGTTTTAACATATATTCCATTTATAAGAATGTTCCTAATTTTTACAGGTGTAATTAAATTGTTCAAAATAATAAAAAAAAAAGAATTACGTAGAAGTAAAAAAAAAGTTTATTATAAATTATTAGTTTTGTATTGAGATATATATAATAGTGCTTTAAATTAGTATTTGGAGTAGTTACATAAATATTTTATATATATTCTTTTTCATTGATTTTAAATTTTAACTTAAATAAATTAATAAATTATTAAGATATTTACTTAATTATTATTTTATTCTTAGACTCTTTACTTAGTTATTATTTTTATCAAAGAAAAGTAGCCAAATAAAATTACTAATAAATTTTAGGATAAAGCTCCCTGTCGCGACTAGTAAATCACGGGGGGGGGGGGGGGGGGGGGGGGGGTCATTTTCCAAAATGACCCCCCCTACCAATTGATAGCCCCCCCTGTATCGGGGGCAAAAAGAGAAGTTAAAACTTTTTTGTAAAATATAGGGATTTAACTGGTTATTTTATAGGGATCTGGGAGGACATTTTCCACCCAATGACAGCAGTTAGCGACATGTATCGTCATCCTAAATTTTATAAGTTTATGCTATTATAAATTATTTGATTAATTTATATTTTATAATTTATTAAAACTATTTAATTAATTATTTTAAAATATACATATTATTTGTTGTTCGCGCAATAGGCGGATATACGACTAGTTTGTATATAACTAAAGAGTCACCAGCCAGGTGCCTACTCCAGACAGCAATTGCTTGGATGTATGTACTTGTACAGTAAATCTTTTGATAAAAAAAATAAAATAAAATGGTTACCGGCCTCCTGAAAGAAGGGACTCCGCTACAGAAGATGTCTGAGAGAATGCCTTGTCCACAGAAGAGGAACAAAACATGGCAAAATCATCAAAACCTTCACGGTGTGCAAATTTCAGGCTGCTCTCAGACACGCCAAGTGATGACAATTCTGGTAAAGGAATATCCCGCTGTAAGAACTGCACGACTTGTCTCATGCTTGGCCTAGCTTCAGATTCAGGATGGGAGCACAACAACCCAAGTTTCAACACCAGCTCCACTTCATCAGCTACATAATTTACACCTAGATTTGGATCCTTGGCCTCAAGAATCTCCCCTCTATTCCAACAAGAAAACACCCAATCAACCAATATTACATCCTCGGCTGGTTCTCTCCTCCCTATAGGCCTCCTACCACAAGCAACCTCAAGCAAAAATGCACCAAAGCTAAACACATCAGTTTTTGTTGTGGCCTTCCCGGTTCGAGTATGCTCAGGTGC
Organism: Mallotus japonicus; assembly: GCA_949634005.1. NCBI lineage: Eukaryota > Viridiplantae > Streptophyta > Magnoliopsida > Malpighiales > Euphorbiaceae > Mallotus > Mallotus japonicus. The sequence continues at coordinate 27,249 of CATIWK010035637.1, read as the reverse complement.
AAGATAACCAAGAGTGCCAACAATATGAGTGGTTTGAGGATCTGTTCCATGGTCATATAATCTTGCAAGACCAAAATCTCCTAATCTTCCATTTAGCTCGCTGTCTAGCAAGACATTGCTAGCTTTAACATCTCTATGAATCACAACTTGTTCCCATTCTTCATGTAGATATAACAGCCCTGAAGCTACACCTTTTATTACTTTGAATCTTTGGCTCCAATTGAGAGTGACCTTAGGTTGATCATACAAGTACTTGTCTAAACTTCCATTGGGCATGTACTCATAAACCAAAAGTAGTTCACTTTTACGCCGGCAATACCCCAAGAGCGTCACTAAGTTCCTGTGACGAAGCCGACCAATACTAACAATTTCTGCTACAAAAACTTTCATCCCCTGTCTCGTTTCATGAGACACCTTTTTCACAGCAATCTCTGACATAGAAGTTGGCAACACTCCTTTATAGACTCTTCCAAATCCACCACTACCTAATAGTTCTTTGTCCTTGAACCCTTTTGTTGCTACATATAAATCTTTGTATTTGAATCTATGGGGCCCATAGTCACGTTCCCAGTCTTCAAGCACTTCTGCAAACTTTCTTGTCCTTCTTATGAAGTAAACTAAACCGAAGATTGCTATTAAAACCAAACTTACAAAAATTGTAGGCACACCAATGGTTAAAAATTTGGATCTTTTTTTAGGCCCAATTCGTGGAAGTTTTGGAAGTTGAGAAAGATCAAGGGATTGAGCTTGGCCATTCATCTTATAGCTCCAACCCAACACATAATTATGAGATGTTAGGACAAAGCCAGTAGATGATGAGAAGCCGACATAGATAGTGTCTTGTAAGATCGATGACAGATCACGAGTTAAAGATAAGAGTGGAACACTGGGCTTACCGACTTTAATTGGTGCTAAAGTCACATTAAGTTGCTTCTTTTCACCATCATATTCCACCCAAAGTTGCATTGGTTTGCCACTAACAAGGGACAAGTTTGTCAGCCTGTTGCCAGGACTAGCATGATATCCTGCTGGAGCAGACTTAACAGACTTTAACCCGTTAATATCAATTCCCACATGGTTATCATTGATATTGCCAAATTCGCTGCTGGTGATGGTGTGAAGCTCCACCGCAACAACATGGTTGGTGTGGTTGCCGTTGTTGCTCTCATTAAAAAGACCAAGAAACTGGTTTGGAAGAGACTCTGGTAGGCCTCTTTGTGGGGCAATTACAAAGGCTATCCCTTGTCCGCTGAGATATGGAATGTCTGGCACAATAGCGAAGACAAAGGTACAAGAGAAGTTGAAAGCGGAGTCATTTGAAGATCTCTTGAATGTTATTGGGTTTGGATAAAAGGCGTGACCCTTTTGTTTTCTGGTGCTATTGGTGAGCCTCAAAAGGCCATTTGATGTGATCATAGCTATACCATCAAGGCTTAGATTCGCAGAGCGGAAGCCATTATAGGTGAAGTTGAGTTCTTGTGAATATGCTAAGCTTAGTGAAAGATAGAGCAGAGTGACAAGTTTGAAAATCATGGCTTGGCCTTGCTTGCACCAATTTTCTGATTGCTAATTTGTTTTACTTTTCAGAAAGCTAAATATAAAGATCATGAGCTCATATTCTAGACGTCCACGTGAAATGTCTTGCTGACTTTTTTTTTTTTTTTTAAGAATTGAATAACCTAGTTAGATGGCGTGTGATGTTACTGTGCTGTGTGTGTTTTAGTTTATTAAATTCTAAAAAAAAAAAATACACACACACAGAGCACAGTAACACCACAAGCCATCTAACAAAACCATGGCTTGCTGACTTAAGTAAGCCATGATGTAGTTTCCAGTTATTTTCTACATATGTGGTTATTTTCTACTCAATGGTGGGGACCGTAAAATTATAAAAAGTTTTCACTCATTATTATATAAAAACTAGTAAACAATCACGTGCTTTACACGTGAATAAATATTTTTTTAGACTTGTGATATATAATGAATAAACTATTAAACATATTATTATTATTATTATTATTATGAAATAAAAGTTTTAAAAATAATAACAATATTATTTATTTATAACAATTTGATATTAACTTAATATAGTTATCATTCATTAAAATTTTGATAAATCATTTATTTAAATAATTATATGATATTTCTTCAATATTTTATTAATTAATTTTTCTCAACTCTAGAAATAATTGCACAAAAAAATATTATGATTATAATTAATTAAAAGATGACAAAAAAATCATTAGTTATTTTTTTAATAAAATTCAAAAATAACAAAAGTTATATTTTTTTTATATAATAATTTAAATATTGCAATCCATTAAACTTATAATTTATTACAATTTTAGTATAATTTTTATGTGAACTATAACACTTTATTTTCTTCAATATTTTTGATATTATTACTTTTATTTAAGCAAAAATTAATTTAATGTAATTTTTTCAACTTCAACTAATAATTAAATAATAAATATTAATTAATCTAATTTTAACTCTATTTTGTTAAATTTTATATATGCTTTCAATTAAATTAGAATTATATGTTAATTAATTCATTTTCTTAGAGATAAAATAGAAATTAACCTAATTAGAATAGGAAATATATATACTTTCAGTTATATTCGAATTAGATTTTAATTAATTTAAATTATGTTAGAGATAAGATTATCCAATTTTTATATATTAATGAATGAAGATTTTTTTGTAATTTTGTCTGTCCCTTTCTCTCTCCCATCTCTTTCGTACATTTGTATATATTATAGATTATAGATTGGATAATTTAGCTATTTAATAATAAAATCAAATTAAATTAATTCTAATTTAATTAAACATATATTTCCTATTCCAATTAGGTTAACTTTTATTTTATCTCTAATAAAAATTAAATTAATTAAAATACAATCCTAATTTAATTGAGAGTATGTTTCCTATTCTAATTAGGTTAACTTCTATTATATTTCTAACAAAAATAAAATAAAATAAATATAATTATAATTTAATTGAAAGTATATTTCCTATTCTAAATACATTAACTTCTATTTTATCTCAAATAAAAATTAAATGAATTAAAATATAATTCTAATTTAGTTGAAATAATGTTATATTTTAATTAGGTTAACTTCTATTTTATCTCTAATAAAATTAAATTCATTAAAAAAAGATATAATAAATTACTATATCATAACTTTATCAAGTTTGTAAATTTATATTATTATTTAGATAAAAATATTGAATGAGTGTTGTATAATTATTCAAATAGAAAATTTATTAAAATATTAATAAATCACTATGTTATAACATAACCTTATCAAGAAAGAAAAATTAGAATGACATTTAAATAATATAATATAATACTCTTATTATTTTTAAAAATTTTATTAAATTAAAGTCTATTAAGTAAATACTTAATTTTTTTATTTATCTTGTAATTGTAATCTTATTTTTAAAAAAATAGAGCATATAATTTGTTCAATAGTGGTATTTCTGTAAAAAAAAAAAAGTAGTATAATTATCGTTTTTAGATATTTTTGTAAAATTTAATAAAAAATTAAAATTAAAATAATTAATTTTATAATTTATTTATTATTTGAAATTAAAAAAATTATATTAAACTACATTTTGAGTAGATAAAGTATTAATATAAAAAATATTAAAGAAATAAAGTGTCACTGAGCAAATAAATAATTTACTAAAAGTATAATAAATTATAAGTTTAATGAGGTTGTACTATTTAAATTGTTATATAAAGAAAATATAAATTTTTATTCAAAATATCTAATATTTTTTATTATCTTATGGTTAATTATGACTATAATATTTTTATATAAATTAGTTCTAGAGTTGAGAAAAATATTAATTATAAAAAATATTGAAGGAATAGTATATAAGTATTTAAATAAAAGATTCATCAAAATTGCAATGAATTATAACTATATTAAATTAATATCAAATTTTTATATAAATAAATAATACATTTATAATTTTTAATTCAATTAATATTAATAAAACCAAAGTATACATTTAATAGTTTATTTATTATCACGAGTCTAAAATTTTTTTGTTTACGTGTGAAGCATGTAGTTATTTACTAGTATATATATGTCTACTAAAAAACTTAATTCATGGTAACAATTAAAGCGACAACTTAAATTTAAATTTATAGTAGCAAAGTAAATTTTAATCTTTATAGGTTATATTTGAAATCAAAGAAATTACTTAATGACTCTATATATTATGCGAGGATACAATTAAAAATAAAGTTTAAAAAATAATTGAAATATACGAAATTAAAATTCCATATTGTTAGTAAGTAAATGAGAAAGTTGTACTTTCTCTATAAATTACTCTAATTTAAAAAAAAAATCAAATCTTCTTACTACCATCTTATGGTTGTACGCCAGCATCGGCAATCCCTTTTCGGGTTCCATGCGAGGATAAATTTAAAAAATAAATTTAAAAATAATTGAAATAGATGAGATTAAAATTCCATATCTTTAGTAAGTAAATTAGAAAGTTGTACTTTCTCTATAAATTACTCTGAATTAAAAAAAAATCAAATCTTCTTACTATCATCTTATAGTCGTACACCAGCATTGGCAACCCCTTTTCAGACTCCATAGCAAGAAATGATATATTCTGTTAAATTAAGTTTCTTTTACATCGGATGGTAGTTGTAATAACTACTAAAAAAAAAATAAGTTGAAAATTTTAAAATATTAAAATTTAAAATTTTAGAAAAATACCATATTAAAATGAAAATTAAAAGTAATTATAATTCAAAAGTTTTAAATGATATGAAAACAATTAATTATAAATATTTTTTTAAAATAAAATAAACTGATATATAAAAAGCAACAATATAATTTTGTTTCTAAATCGTCTCCATAAATTATAGATACAAATTCGGGCTATTTACCAATTTATGGTAAAAAAATCTAACAAATTCTCAATTTGTGGTATTTTTCAAAGTTTTTTCCTTTTTTTGGTACTTTTTTTTTTGTAAAAAATTATTCATTTCGCCTATATGAATGGTGAAATTGTTTGTGGATAAAAATTTAGACTAACATTCACCAATCTTACTGGCGAAAAAAAAAAAGTCAGGACTATCATTTCGCCAATCTTACTGGCGAAATGCAATAAAAAAAAAATTAGAACTAGCATTTTACCAGTTTTATTGACTAAATGCATTAAAATAAAAAAAGTTGGCCATGCAAAAAAATGTTGGCCATCATAATAATAATAATAATAATATATTAAATTATAATAATAATAATATATTAAATTATAATAATCATAATAATAATGATAATAGTAATATATTAAATTAAAAACTAATAATAATGTTATAATCATTATAGTATTAAAATAAAAAAAAAATTAAAAATTAACAGTTTTGCATGGCCAAACCAAAACAAAATTTACATGACCAACTAAAACAATTTTACATGGCCAAAATTGTAATTAGTTTTTAATTTTTAATTTTAATATAATAATAATAATAATAATAATTATTATTATTATTATTATTATTATTATTTTTGAGCCATCTAAAATTTTTTATGTCAATACAAATATAATAATAATAATATTAATAATAATGGGCACAATTGAGTGATGGACATAATAATAATAATAATAAATTGCTTTGCATGCAACCTATTTCCCTTGAATTGAGGAATGATTTGGGTCAGTTATCCTAATTATCCTAATGATTATGATGTGCAAAGAAGGAATTTTTTTTTTAATTAACTTGTTCATTTCGTCAGTTGGAATGGACAATAAAAAAAATAATTTTTAAAAATACCATAAAATGAAAAATATTTTTTTTTTACCATAAAATTAATAAATAGCCCCACTAATTCTATATATGTCTATATATATGGATTCTGAAGCATTGCTTGTCAATTACATGAAACACATCGAGCCAAGAACTCCAAATTTGCCATCTATTTGTCATGTCAATGGTCCAGTGGGACCAGTACATATGGTAGAAAAGTGTTGATCGTAATTTAGTCTACAACCACATCTGCCTGAGGATTAAATTGCTCAACTTGCGCGGACACCACGACTCATCACAACCATTAACTGAGAAATTTCCTAGGCTGTCAATTTCCTGTCAAATAATCATAAATGGATGGTGATGACAGTTGAATATAACACAGAAATTATCAATTTAAATATCATCCGTTTAATTAATTCTGTCAAAGTTAAAAATTTAAACATAAATACGTTAAAGTAACATATTACATAATACGACCTATATAATTCATTTAATTTGCACAGGCTTGAATGTATTTAAACACGTTTACAAATACATTTTAATATGTTTGACACAAAATTATAAAATATCATAAAAACTAATTAAACATACAAATAATATGATCTTCTAAATTTAAATTTTAAATCTTAAATAATAATTTTAACTATACAATTTATTATAAATATGTAATTTTTTTATTTAATAATTTAAATTCTTACTTAATAATAAATTAGTACTATATAGGAATTGTTTGAGATTGATATAAATTTAACTATTTACACAAAGATCAATTACTTTTTATGATATTAAATTATTAATAATAACTTACACCAATTTTATATAATTTTAAATATTAATATTAATAGATACCAAATTATATAACTTTAGTATTTTTATTATGTTTATTAGTTTAATATTAAATTAAATATTGTATATAGCATCCACTTAGTAATTAAATTATCTTTAATTAGTATAAATAGCAAATACTTGATATAAATAACAATATTAGTATATCTTAAAATTATGTATTTCTATTAATATAATTGATAATGCAAATTTATACTAATTAAAGTTTAAAAATACATAATTCTATTATGGATACACAATGCAATTGATAATACTAGCATAAATTTTATAGATAATAATAATTTATTAGTACTATATATGAATTTCTAGCTACATAATTGCAATATTATTTTACACTAAAGACATATATATATATATATATATATATATATATACACATGTTTAAATGGGTTAATAATTAATTGTATTTAACTTGTTTACTAAATGTGTTAATATATTTTTAAATGGATTAGACGGGTTCAACTCATTTAAGCACGATTCTATTCGTATTTTAAATGATTTGACTCATTTATCTTTTTGTCATGTCATCTCAAGTTATTTATACTTTCTTTTGTCACTGTTTGGTTTACTAAGATAGAAAAAAAATTATAGTTCTTGAAAAATTATTAAGATGGACCTTTCTTAGTTAAACTACTAGAATTTATCGATTTAGCAATGGATTTTAGAAATGGAACATATTCGTTTCTAATTAGAAACGAAAAGAAGATAACATCATTATGAATATAAACTAGAAACGAAATTTTAATTCCGTTTCTAAATTACAAACTGAATTGATATATGTTTCAAGTTTAGAAACAACATTTTAGTTCTGTTTGTAAAGTCATGGATTGATGATGAATGATTTCTGAACATGAGTTGGTTGTCTTGTTGCATCTGTTCAAATCTCCTTTCAAATCTTTTTATTTCCTCATCCTGCTGATTCATCTTAGCTGCCATTATATCTATGAATTTCTCCATTTTACTCTTTAAAGAAGGTAAAGAAAAAGCTTTCTCTTATTGAAAATAGAATTAACCTTGATCCTGATAAGCATTACACCCTCCAAAACCTGGTGGTACTTGAGGTATCCACTAATTACTTCCTTGATTGTTCCATGAGAAGTTTGGATGATTCTTCTAACTTGGGTTATATGTATTACTTAACACGTAACTCTGTTGTTGACCTTTGTTGAAATTGCCCACGTAGTTCATGTTCTTCATAGATAAACTCTACATGAATTGGCACTCAATGGTAGGATGTCCACCATGACAAATCTCACAAGCTGAAGAAGAAATTGCATTAATGTTCATTTTGTCCATTCTTTTTGTCAAGGTATCCAATTTTGCATTCAACATTGTCAACCCATCCACTTCTAGTGCACCTCCCTTTTTTGGTATAGCTCTCTCATTAGACCACAAACTTTGTGTGTTTACCATCTCCTTAAAAAGATCTAAAGCATCCTCTAGTGTTTTGGATATGATTGTTCCTCCAACAGCTACATCTATATTGACTCTGATTGATGGATTCACACCTTTATAAAAGGATTGAGCCAAATCCCAAGCAGGTATCAAATGTGGTGGACATTGCCTCTGAAGGTCTTTGAATCTATCCTAATAGTCATAAAAGCTTTCATCCTCCCTTTGATAAAATGAATTGATATGGTTTATGATTCCTATAACTTTTGCAATTGTGAAGTATTTATTAAAAAATGATGTATACATCTTCTGCCATATATTGTTAGAGTTGGGTGGCAAGGTGGTGAACCATCTTTTCAGTTTATTAGTGAGTGAGAAGGGAAACAACATAAGTTTGATGGCATTTGGCTGCACCCTATTTATTTTAAAAATAGAACAATACTCCAAAAATCTTGTCATGTGGCCTATAGGATCTTCATGAGCCAAACCACTGAACTGAGAGTTCTAAATCATTTGAATCATTGCTGGCTTAATCTCAAAATTATTGGTAGTGACTGTTGGTCTCACAATAGGATTATGATCCCTTTACATATAAGGACTAACAAAGTCCCTCATGGTTCTTTGCAATTTTGGTATATTCTGATTCTCAGTCTGTCCTACAGGTGGTGGGCCTTGCTAATCATTGCCCCCCATCTGCAACTCCATGACTGTATAATTGCATATGAGGACTGTTATAACTGTGATTACAGTGGTCCTCACGGTCCCAATCACAATTATAATAGTAATCACAATCCATATGGCAAGTCAGCAATGATCATAAGGCTACTCCAACAACTAGTTTAATTAATAGTCACACCCGTGACATAGACCATCACGGTTGTGACATGCCAAATTTCTGCAAAAAGCTATTTTTACATTTAATGAAGCTAAGGAATATTAGAGATGAGTTTAATACACACCATTAACTAGTTTTTGATCTCCAACTATAAAATCAAGTGTTGGAGGATCATTTACAAGTTACACACTTTGGTTGTTGAAGAATTTATTATTTCAAGCTTTGTGCATTAAATTCTCTCCTACTATTTTTCTTTCAAAAAATTTCAAGTATTATTTGAGAGTGGGTTGTGTTCTAGCTTATGATTCTTCTTCTACTTGTTTCTTGGGTCAAGAAAAAGGAAGTGATGATCTAAGTATATAAAGGAATTGGTTTAAGTGTTTACCATTAGAACACTTAGGATTTAGTTTAAGAGTTAGCCTTAAAAACTCTTGTGTAAGGTTCGAGTTGAGTCTAAAACAGCCTTGAAAACTCTTGTGTAAGGTTCGAGTTGAGCCTAAAACTCATTGTATAATAATCAATCTAAGTGAATAAATTGAAGTGGGTTAAAAAATCCTAACTTAGGAGAGTCAGGTAGAGACATAGGTTTAATTGACTAACGAAACTCTTTAAACCAGTGTGTTCAATCTTTTTCATGTCTTAATCTCCTATTGATTTTGCTAAACTTCGTTTAAAATTTTAATAGCCATATTCTCCCCCTCCCTCTAGGGCACTCACAAAAAATAACAAAAATCACAATAAAAAGCTCAAAAAACTTAATATAAAAAATTCAAAAAACTGATTCAAAATTGCTAGCCAAGTGGAGAAAAGAGAAGTTAAGAGGAATGAGTTTTGGGTCTTGAAAAGAGTCAATGACGGATAATTTATATAGTGGTTTTCTAAAAAAATGGCCATGATGGGGAAAAAAGTAAAGAGAGGAGAAGAAAAAGAAAAAGAAGGAGATAAGTGAAGAAAAATGTCTTTTTAAGAGTACCGTATTTTTTCAAAAAAAAAAAATTTTTTTGAAGGAAAAAGCAATTTCATTAAGATAAATAAGCTAACATAACATCAACAATAAAGTTTGGAGGGTTAGAGAACCACTCCACACAATCTGATATAGAGAGTGCTTCTCTAGGTAGAGAGTGAGCAACAACATTCGCAGATCGTCTAACAAAACAAACTTGCAAATTAGCAAAAGAATCCACTAATTTTCTGTAATCTTCAAAAATTAAACCAAAAGGAGAAATGTTTTCACCTTTTCAAAATTGCTGAACTGATATTTGAGATTCGAATTCTAGCACCACATTATCCAGGAGTTGAACCTTCAACCAGCTAAGCACCTCTCGGATCCCCACGGCCTCAGCCTCTTTCAGACTAAGCACACCCGACATTGACATACCCACCACTAAATAAAAATTACCAGACTCATCTCTGACAACCTGACCCAACCCAAAACTGCAACAATCCTTTGAGATAGCTGCGTCCATGTTTACTTTGAGCAAATTAGGATGAGGTTTGACCAAAATTGTCATTGCGATGGGACTGCTGTAGACCCGAATCCACACCCTTTTGAGCCTCCTCCCATTCATACAGAGAGACCCTTATAAAATTAAGAACCAGACTGCAAGTCATTATTTTTTATTTCCAAACACTGTCATTCCTGTTATGCCATAGAGTCCAGCAAATCATAGCCTAGAGATTGCACTTATCCAAAGAAAGATAATTAAACACTGCAGAAATCCATTCAGCAAAAGTAGAATAATTCTCAACACCCAAAATTACATAAATGAGCAATATTGAGGCCAGATGTATCCCAAACTTATTTATCATGAGCGCAAAAGAAAAACACATGCCAAATAGACTCAAGACCTGCACTGTAAATTTTACACAATGGGTCCACACTCACATGTTTATTACGGAGCATGTTTGCAGTATAAGGAACCCCTTGACAAGCTCACTAGAGAAAATTTTGAACCTTGACTGGAACATGAAGTTCCCATAGATGCTTCCAACACCCACTAAAAATATCCTTCTCATTCCCCTGAATAAGCTTATAATAGCTCTTAATTGAGTACTCGCCATTTAGCTCGTGAACCCAGTACCAAGAATTAACAACTCTTCGGTGCGATAGAGGGATTTTAAGGATTAATTCCTTATCACAGGTGTTGAACAAATCATTTATCATATCAACATCTCACCGTAATCCGCTAGGATTCATTAAACCGGAAACTATCATTGAAGCTATGTCTTCATGCAAAACTGAAGAAATCATACCATCTCCCACACCCGGTAACCAAGGGCTTTCACCTATAATAGTGGTAGTGCAATTTCCAATTATGAACCTACAACCTTTTCGAATCTACTCCTAAGCTGCCCATATACTTCTCCATACAAATCTTGGGTTGCTACCCAGTTAAGCATTTAAAAAAATCCCCATTTCTAAAATACTTAGCTTTGAATAGCTTACACATCAATGAGTTTGGCTTTGTTAGGAGGCGCTAACCCTGTTTACCTAACATTGCTAGATTGAAACTCTGCAGCCTCTTAAAGCCTGAGCCACCAGCACCCATATGCTTATACATTCGCTCCCATCTCATCTACTTAATTCCTTTCCCAGTACTACACCACCAAAACCTATTAAACGTTCTTTCCAACTTATTGCAAAGCTCCACGGGAAGAAGAAATACATTCATTGCAAAATTAGGCGAAGCTCCATGGGAAGAAGAAATACATTCATTGCAAAATTAGGCATAGCTTGGCAAACCGTTTTCAACGGTATTTCTTTCCCTCCTCGAGACAGCAATTTACTATTCCAACTTTGCAATCCTTGCCAAACTTTATGTTTAATAAAACTGAAAATGGCCCTTTTATCTCTACCAATTAAAGAAGGGAGGCCCATATAATGGCCTTGATTATGAGTAGCTGAGACATTAAGAGAAGAACAAATTGCATTTTTAACATCTTCCTTAATGTTTTCACTAAATAACACTACTGATTTCTGAAAATTCACTACTTGGCCCAACCCACTTTCATATTCCATAAAGACATCCTTCACCACAGAGCATTCCCAAGGAGTTACCTTGAAAAAAAAAATAGTAATCGCCTGCAAAAAAAAAGTGACTAACCAATGGACTGCCTCTAGCAATCCAGGAACCATTCCATAGACCCAACCTTTCTTTTTTCTGGATAAGAGCACTAAACCCCTCTGTACAAAGAATGAAAAGATACGGAGAAAGAGGACAACCTTGTTGAATACCTCTTTGAGGAATAATAGGCCCGAAATCTTTGCCATCTCCTTGAATAAAATACTTTACTAAAGTCACACAAGCCATAGTAAGGTTTATCCAGCCTCTAGAGAAACCAACTCTCTCCATCATGTTTTAAAAAAAGCTCCAATCAAGGCAATCATACGCCTTACTCATATCGATCTTCAAAGTAGCAGTCCCCGTTTTTCCTTGGGTCTTTCATATGAAAAAGTGAGTAATCTTAAATGCAATAAGAATATTATCAGTGATCATCTGACCTGGCATAAAGGCACTTTAAGATTCTGAAATAAGCCAAAGAAGAACAATTTTTAATCTATTTGCAAGGACCTTTACCATCACCTTATATAGGACATTACATAAGGAAATGGGACGCAAATCAGCCATACACTACGGGTGCTCTTTCTTAGGAATTAATACAATCGTTGTTTCATTCAGATTACCTGGTAAAGACCCGTATTTATAGAAATCTTCACAAGCAGAAACAACATCTTTAAAAATTAAAGACCAAAAGCATTGATAGAATGTTGGATTAAGACAGTCTCTACCTAAGGATTTATCTTAATGCATACTGAAGATCACATCTCTCACCTCATCTGAAGAAATTGGAGCAATCAAAAATTCATTCATCTCAGCTATAATGATTGGATTAATGCAGTCCATAATCTCAGAAGAAGTGGAATTAGAAGACTTAAATAACTAGCTAAAATAATTCAACATTATAGACCCCAAATTCCCATTCTTGTCATGCCACTCCCAGTCATCATCCTTTAGTCTCTCTATCTGATTTTTTTTCCTTCGACCCTAAGCATACAAGTGAAAAAATAGGGAATTACAATCTCCTTTTTTAAGCCATTGAACCTTTTCCCATTGCTTCCAGAAGGTCTCAAGTGTACCCAACATATCAACATACATAGTATTTACTTTATGAAACTCAGAAATCCCTTCGTTATCAACCCAATAGTGCCACCTCTGAAGAGTGGCTTTTTTTAGGTTGTCTTATGTCTCAAACTCTTTTCATAACCATTACCCCATTTTAAAAGAGCCACACCACAAGAAGCTATTTTGGGCTGAATATTGACACCTTACTCGCCATTCCAGACAGTCTCCATAATACAACAACATTCTGCATCTTTGAGCTAAATATTCTCAAACCGAAATTTCTTAACTTAAACTCTTCTCTCATTCTGATTCGGCTCTAAAAGAATTGGGAGATGGTTAGATGCAGTAAAGCTGAGAGAACTAACCTTGGCGGAAGTGAAAATCTCTTTCCAAGATCTAAAAGCCAAATCTGTATCTAATTTTTCCTACACCCATTATTGAGACCCTCTACCACATTCCCAAGTGAATGGATAACCATCTAATTCTAAATAAAAAAGGCCACTATTTTTAACCTCACATCGAAAGCCATTGATCAACCATTGAGGATGGCTCACTCGACCTCTTTTCTCAGAAGTAGCCAATATGTCGTTAAAGTCCCCCATACAACACCATGGCGGACTTGAAGAATAAGATAATTGGCGTAAAAGATCCCATGACTCCCTTCTTCGATTGCACTTAGGAAAGCCATAGAAACCCATAAAGCGCTAGACTCCAAGTGCAGAGAAGTTAATTTGAGCATCTATGAAGTTCTGAGTAGAGTATTAAATACTAACCATTCTAACCTCTTTCCAAATCAAGCCTAGCCCACTACTACGGCCCACGCAATCCACCACATGAATCCCTTCAAAACCAATTTTCTTCTAAGAGCATCAAGCCTATTAAAAATGAGAATTGTTTCCATAAGAAAAATAACATTGGGCTTACTACTACTAACTATGTCCCTTAAGACCTGAACTATTCTTAGGTTACCCAGCCCACGACAGTTATAACTTATAATACTCATGATGATGGGTGGGCCTGGGGACTATAACCCCCCTCAAGCCCAACCTCCATATCATTAACTTCCTGTTCATAATACGCAACTTCTTCTTTTAGGGTCTAACACTACTACCCCCTTAGAAAAAAAACACGTTAACATTATGTGAAGAGGGAAATTTTAAAATTTTTGTGATCAATTCCCCTGCCTCCTTAATTTCTCCCCCATCATTCCCTTACCTTTTTCACCTCCTGAAATCTAGCCACTACTTTCCCCAACCCATGTTGTTTCCTTATTTGGCCATTCTCTATCCATTGAGTCAACTATCATGGCCTCACCGCTGCCGCCACTGCCACCACCACCACTCGTGGCTTTGTTTGGAACTTTCGATCGAAGCCAACCTTCACCTCATTGTTTCTGTGGCCTCGCCACCTCTGCAACCAGCCAACGACCATATGGTTACATGATCTCACCGCCGCATGAGTCAAATACTTTCTCGCAACTGTAATCTGTATGGCCAAGTAAACCACACACATAATAGAAATATTTCAATCTCCCATATTTGAAATCTATCCACAGCCACTCCGCTCCTGGTTTTTTAATCTTCATTTTCTGTTTGATTGGTGTCCGGACATCAAGAGAGACTCTAACTTGTATATAATTTCTCTAAACACCAATAAAATTGTTCAGGTTTGAAGCCACAAAACTACCAATGTACTCGCCAATTTGTTTGGCCATTCTTTCTGACCTAAACCAAACGGGAAAATTGTGAAGTTGAATCCAAAATTCTATATGAGTCGAAGGAACATTTAATGGTTGCTCATCAGGTTGAAGATGATGAACAATAAGAATGTTGTTCTCAAAAGTCCATGGACCCTTAGCAATTACACGAGAGATGTCCAATTCATGAAAGAATTAGAAGAGAAACAGATAGGGATTCAGCATATTCTTCATTATGGGGAAATGAATCGATTTATCCATCAAAAATCTACCCACAAGGCACCAGAGTAAATCATTATGCTCCTCTGCAGAATCATCTCTTTTGGCAACTAGACCTCCCTCTTCCTCTTCCTATAAAAGACATCGCTGCATAATTCTTTAATAGTGTCTTAGGGTCTGCCATGGCATGCACTATCTATGTGAAAACTTATTAAACGTAACAACAAAGGACAAAACAACAGACTAAAAAAAACAATAAGGAGAATAGATAAACCCTACTTGTCAGAAGACAAGATTGACCCACTTGTCAAAAGACAAGACTACAAGGACATGAAATTTTGATTAAAAAAAAACTTTTAAAAACAATATTTTTGTAAATAAAAAAATCAACAGTATTTTTTGAAAATATTTTCCCTTTTTTAGTTATTTTAGAAAAAGCCCCTAATTTTTCAAGCCTAATTACATGGTCTAGGTATAAAGTTGAGCCTTCAATTCCCACTTTAGACTAAGTTTTCACAAATAAGCTAAAGTGTAAAAAAAATATCAAAAATAACATTGACTTTTTTTTAAAAAAAAAACTAATTTTTCAAACAAATGTTTTTAAAAAATAACCCAAAAAACACATATTTCCTATTATAGAACCCATGGAGGAGCCACGCATTTCCCATATTTTACCCGTCAAGTGGGCATCATGTGGCCCCCTAAATATTTTTTTTTATTATAATTGTTATTTTTTTATAAGAGAGGATAACTGCTATAGTACTACATGCACACATCACACATCATATGCACTCCACTCCTTAACATAATTACCTCTGCTATCCTCAGTGTCTTCTACTATAATAATAACAATAATTTATTTTCTTTAAATAATAATAATAATAATTTTAAATACATTTACACTTAGTTATTTTATATTTTTTCATTATATACATATAATATTTACAATAACTAGTAATTAAACACATCAAAATTGGCATTTTGGTATTTTTTTTCATTGATTTTAGATTATGTTTCTTTTTTATGTCTGTGCTCATAATTTTTGTTTTTTCTCTTTTCTTGGAATTTTGGTTTTTATTATTTTCTTGCTGTAATTGACTTTTTTTTTTCGGCTTTCTTACAATTTTGTGCGTAGTTATATGAACAATCAGTTATAGTAATTTATAGGGAAATAATTTTTCTTTACTTTCGATTTTAATTTCTAGGAAAATGAATGAGCGTTTTTAAATTGAATTACGATATTGATTTCAAATTTTTTTATTATTTTTGTTCGTTGATTTTTGTTATTTTTAGTTGTTTCAGTTGTTTTCATTTTTAATTTTTGTTTTAAAAATTATTATTATTATTATTATTAATACTAATAAAAATAAAAATTTTTATTAAAAAATAATTATGTTAATTTTAAATAGCTCATTTAAAATTTTCAAAAAAATAATTATGTTATTTTCAAAAAACAATTATCAATAGTATTAATAATAAAAATAATTTTTTTGTATATTTCATTTTTTTTGTGTTTTTTGTTGTTTTTTTTTTTGTTTTTAATAAAAATCAAGAAGCGGAAACAACAAAAACAACTGCGGACAACAACTAAAACAACAAAAATTTGCAATTATTGATTTTTATTGTTGTTTGTTTTTTTAGATGTTTTTTCATTATTAATATTAAAATTAAGGCCTTAATTTTTTTTTACTTTTATTAGTATTAATAATAAAAAAATTAATTTTTTGATATATTTCATAATTTTTTTGTTGTTTTTTTTTTGTTCGTCATAAAAATCAACAAAAATCAATACAAATTTGCAGTTGTTGATTTTTGTTGATTTTAGTTGTTTTTTCATCATTAATAGTAAATTAAGGTGACAAATAGAATTTTTATTTTTATTAGTATTAATAATAAAAATAATAATTTTTTTATATATTTCATAATTTCTTTTTTGTTTTTGGTTTTTAACAAAAATCATCAAACGAAAATAATAAAAAACAACTGAAACAACAAAACAATAAAAATCAACAAACGGAAACAACAAAAAACAACTAAAAACTATTAACACAACTCTATCATTTAGTTTTTTAGTTTGTTATTGTATTTCATTATATACGACTCTACTTCGTTGTAGCTCATGCTTATATACATTGATGTATAACCCTTAAACACTAACTGAAAAGTACAAGACTGATTATTTTTCTCTCCAATCTCAGGTTCTCCTTTACATGGTATCAGAGCATGGCAACCTCGTCACTAATCGTCCCTTCTTCTTCTTCTTCTTCTTCTTCTTCATAATTATCAGTCAACTTGAAAGAGCCCTAGAGGGGAAGGGGGGGGGGGGGGTTAATAAGGCTATTGAATAAAAATTGAAAGTAAATCGAATTAAATAAGAATTGAAAGAATGTTGAGAAGGAAGAATGATGAACACAAGAATTTAAGGAGTTCGGATTCTCAACAATCCTACGTCTCCACCTAACTTATCCCCAAGTTAGGATTTTCAATCACTCACAATCTTATTCACAAGATTGAGTACACATAAGAGTTTAAGGCTCACTCTTTCAACCTTACAAACAAGAGTTTCAAAGCTCACTCTAAAACCAATTCCTAAGTGTTTTAATGGCTAAACACTTAAACCAATTCCTTTAGAATAGAATCTCACTTCCCGTTTTCTAAATCCAGAAAATAGAAGAATAAGAATATTTATTCTAACACTCACCAAACTCTCACAAGAGTTTATAAAAAATAAGAATGAATTTAAGAGAATTTTGAGAGCTTAATTGAATGCTTAATAGAGAATTTGAATGATCAAGTGTCTTAAACTTCAATTCAACTTTAAGAGGTGTTTATATAGATAAACACTAAAAAATATGGCTGTTGGAGATGTCAAACATGTCTCCAACGTCTCTTTTTTAAAATAAAAAATATGATTGTTGAGATGTCACTATAGCAGCAGAGCTTCAGTCGCAGCCTACTGTTCACTTTTGGCTTCTGTCACCATAGCAGCTCTTGCTTCAGTCGCAGCCTACTGTTCATCTCATCTCCAATGTCTCTTTTTTAAATTCAAAAAATATGTCTGTTGAGCCATCACCATAGAAGCAGAGCTTCAGTCGCAGGCTACTATTCATCTTAGCTTTCTGTCACCATAGAAGCTTTTGCTTCAGTCGCAGCTTACTATTCATCTCAGCTTTCTGTCACCATAGCAGCCCTTGCTTCAGTTGTAACTTACTATTCATCTCAGCTTTTACTTGGCTTTCATTTGAGTCCTAACTTATACACACTTAAAATAAACATATTAAATGCTCAAAATTAAGTTTGTTCAGATCAAAATTAAGATTGATTATTGCTAAGGTCAACAATCTACCCCTTTTTGATTTTGACAAACTTATTTTGAGTTTGAGAAAGATAATATAAAGTGAAGTGTGTGTTGATTTAAATGAATTTTACTCCCCCTAAATTTATGCATATTATAAAAATAAATGATGCCAAAAGAAATCAAAATATATATGTTTCTTTATTTCTCCTCCTTTGGACATGATAAGAAATATAAATTTATAAATCATTCCCCTTGACAAAAATAGAAACAACATAAAATATAATATGAGGGACACAAAAACATGGCCTAACATGACAAATGTGTTAAAAACATGATAACATTATCATTTAAATAAATGCTAGGCAATATGAAAGGAAATAATTTTAAACATATATAGCATTTATGTTGAAGTTTAACAAACTTAACTATCACATGATCATGTAGAGCTTAGTTCTAAAGGAAACAAAAGACCAAGAACTAAAAAATGAAAACATAAGAGATTCAACCAAAAAATTATTTCTCCCCGTTTGAAAATAATAAAATAAATTATGCAAGTAAGCAAAACAAGGCTTTTGCATAGAGAAAAATATGATAACAAAATCATTAATTAACACAAAAATAGCCGTACTTACAATGCATGTATCAAATAACAAGGAAATAATTAATAATAAATAAATTAACTCAAATATTTCTCCCCCTTTGTCAAAATAAAAAAGAAATAAGGAAAATAAATATCATTTAATAAAAATAAAATTGTATTAATAAAAGGGAGAGGAGTATAATGATATTTAAAATATCAATTGTAAACAAGACACAAACGTATAGCCCTTGGCTCATAAACTAAAAGAAAACAGAAAATAAACCAAATGTAAACTGACATAAAATAGGTTTAAACATAGACTAGCAACTCAAAGCTCAGAAACAAAAAATATACTGCAAATAAACCAAACGGAAACTGACGAGCAAATAAAGAAAAAGGACATAAAAAGAAGCTAGTCTTGTTGGGGAGGAATGTATGAGCAAGAATATCTTTGTTGCTCATTTAAAAAAAATTAATAATCAATAAAAATATTAAGATCAAAATCAAACATTTAAAAGAAATCATATCAATTACCTAAAACAATCAAGGCAATATGATAAGCACAACATGATTTCACATGAAAACAAGTTCAATCATCAATTCACTAATTTAAACAAACAATTAAGACAAACTAGAACCATCAATCATGCCAAGTTCATGCTTGATAAAATTCAATCTCGCTTCATTGAGAGGTTTGGTAAAGATATTTGCAAGTTGATTATTTGTATCAACAAACTCAAGTGAGATATCACCAATTTGAACATGATCATGCAAGAAATGATGTATGATGTCTATATGCTTAGTTCTAGAATGCTGAATGGGATTCTTGCTAAGGTTAATAGCACTTGTATTATCACATTTAATTTTAATGTGATTAATGTGAATACCATAGTCCAACAATTGCTATTTTTACCACAAAACTTGTGAACAACATAAACTTGTAGCAATATATTCAGCTTCTGTAGTGGACAAGGCAACAAAAACTTATTTCTTACTACACCAAGAAACTAAACATTGTCCTAGAACTTGACAAGTTCCGAAAGTGCTCTTTCTATCTAATAAACTACTGGCAAAGTCTGCATCAGAATAACTAATCAACTCAAAGGAAAAACTCCTAGGATACCAAAGTCCTAAATGTAAACTTCCACTTAAATACTTGAAAATTCTTTTAATTGCATTAAAGTGGGACTCTTTAGGACTAGATTGAAATCTAGCACACAAGCAAGTAGCAAACATGATATCGGGTCTACTAGCAGTTAAGTAAAGAAGGGATCCGATCGTACCTCTAAATCGCTTTTCATCAACCGGTTTTCCATTCTCATCCTTATTGAGTTTGGTGGTAGTACTCATTGGAGTTTTGCTTGGTTTGACTCCATCCATACCAAACTTCTTGAGAATGTCTCTTGTATATTTGGTTTAATTGATGAAAATCCCATCTTTACATTGCTTGATTTGTAATCCGAGGAAGAATTTGAGTTCACCCATCATACTCATCTCAAATTCTCCTTGCATTAGCTTGGAAAATTCCTCACACAAGCAATGGTTAGTGGCACCAAAAATAATATCATCAATATAAATTTGAACAATTAATAAGTCATATTTGGATTTCTTTATGAAAAGAGTTGTATCAACCTTTCCTTTAGAGAAACCGTTTTCTAATAAAAAGTTGCTCAACCTTTCATACCAAGCTCTTGGAGCTTGTTTCAATCCATACAAGGCTTTTGAAAGCTTTAACACATGATTTGAAAAATCAAAATTTTCAAAACCCGGAGGTTGCTCAACATAAACTTCTTCTTCAATAAAACTATTTAAAAAAGCACTTTTAACATCCATTTGATAAAGTTTGAAATCCATGAATGATGCAAATGCAAGTAACATTCTAATAGCTTCTAACCTTGTAACAGGGGCATAGGTTTCATCATAATCAATATCTTCTTCTTGATTATAACCTTTAGCTACTAGTCTTGCTTTGTTCCTAGTTATGACACCTTGTTTATTCTTCTTATTTCTAAACACCCATTTGGTGCCTATAATAGGATGATGTTTCGGTCTAGGAACCAAAGTCCAAACTTTGTTTCTCTCAAATTGATTTAACTCTTCTTACATAGCAAGGACCCAAAATTTATCATTCAAAGCATCATCAACATTTTTGGGTTCAATTTGAGAAATAAAGGCTAAATTAACTATAGAATTAAGTTTAGAATGAGTAGTTACCCTTTTTATAGTATCACCTATGATGAGGTCTTGAGGATGAGCTTTCTTGAATTGCCAATCCTTTGGAAGGTCATCCTTCAAGGTAGGTTAAGGAACTTCCTCATCTTCTTCCTTTCTAGGATCTTCAATTTCCAAAGGTTTATTAGCATTATCTTCTTGAGTTTTCTCTTCCACAAGATCACCTATATCATCATCAACACTACAAATATCCTTTCTAGCATCAAGTGAGTTTGATTCATCAAAGACAACATGCATAGACTCTTCTACTATAAGAGTTCTTTTATTAAAGACTCTATATGCTTTGTTAGAGATGGAATAGCCTAGGAAAATTCCTTCATTGGCTTTAGAGTCAAATTTTCCAAGATTATCCTTGGTATTTAATATAAAGCTCTCACATCCAAATACTCTTAGATATGAGATTTTGGGTTTTCTATTATTCCAAAGCTCATAAGATGTTTTATTTAAAATTGGTCTTTTGAAAGCTCGATTTGTAATATTACAAAATGTGTTAATGGCTTCTGCCTAAAAGTATAGAGGCAAATTATACTCATAAAGCATTGTTCTAGCCATTTCCACAAGAGTTCTATTTTTCCTTTCAACTACCCCATTTTGTTGAGGAGTTTTAGGAGATAAAAATATATGTAAAATACCATTTTCATTACAAAATGTTTTGAAAAATTCATTTTCAAATTCGGTTCCATGATCACTTCTAATAGAAGTAATGCAAAAACCTTTTTCCTTTTTAACTCTTTTTGCAAAATTTTCAAATGCATTAAAAGCATCATTCTTATGAGCAAGAAAACACACCTAAGTGAATCTAGAGTAGTCATCAACCAATACATATGCATAGTGCATTTCACCGAGACTAGCAACTCTAGTTGGACCAAATAAATCCATATGTATAAGTTCAAATGGTCTAGAGGTTGACATTACATTCTTGAGCTTAAATGAGGACTTGGATTGTTTTCCTTTTTGACAAGCATCACAAGGTTTATCCTTGGTGAATTCAAGTTTAGGTAAGCCAATCACATGCTCATGTTTACGAAGAATATTTAAGAGCTCAAAATTTGCATGTCCTAACCTTCTATGCCATGTCCATATGTCATGGGAAATAGCCATTAAGCATTTAATATCCTTGTTATCAATTTTATTCAAATCAATAACATAGACATTATCAATTCTTTCACCAATAAAAATTACTTTGTCTTCATCAAGACTACTAACAAAGCAATTCTTAGGATAGAAAGTAATTTTGTTTCCCATATCACATAATTGACTTATACTTAATAAATTATATTTGAGACCATCAACAAGCAACACATGATGTATAGATAAGGATTTAGGATTACTAATTTCTCCAATGCCAATTATTTTTCCTTTTGCATTGTCTCCGAAAGTAACATGTCCTCCATCCTTAGCATCGAGCTTGTTGAATTGCTCTTTGTCTCCGGTCATGTGTCTTGAACATCCACTATCAAGATACCATTTACTTTTTATTCTTGTGGACTTCAAGCACACCTATAAAACATAATTTTTGCATTCTTTTAAACCCAAACCTTTCTTGGCCTAGGTTGGTTAGTCTCAAAGTAATCCAAAGGAAGCAAATTTAAGTGCAATTTTTTATAGAAGCACACATTGCTTGAGTGACCTTTGGTCATGCAATAAAAACACTCAACATTGGCAAATTTATTTCTCCTAGGATGATATGCTTTCCTAGTGTGTGGAACATGCTTTGTGTATTATAGTTGTGAATGCTTCCTATAACTCTTTTGAGTCATAGTGTGAGACATACATTGACAATGACAATGCGTATTTTGATAGGTTTGGGCAATATGTTTATATGCATTATGTTGTGTAGCATGCCTATTATGATTATGTCTAGTGTACATATAAGTATGCTTTGGTTGTGGTGCTCTAGTTTGAGCCTTACCTCTTTGTGTCAAAAGAGGTTGAGTCTTATGAGACTTTCCCCTTTTATTTGACACTTGAGATCTCTTCACTTTAAAAGCTTGAGTCTCATTTTAAGAGGTAGAAGTAGTGGAATTATGAGATACAAAATTAATATATGATGATGAAGAGGTCATTCCATTTTCATATCCAATTCCACTAATATCTCTATGAATTTTTTGAGAATCAAGAATACTATTTATAGTATCTTTTCCTCTTTTAAATTTAGAAATGGAATTTTTTAGCTCTAAGACTTCCTTAGAAAGCTTTTGATTTTCATCATTTGCTTTCTCAAGTTTGTCTTCCAAGGAATTCGAATTTTTCAAATCACTAACAAGTTTATCATTTGATTTAAAAAGATTAGAAAATTCATTTTTTAAATTTTCAAATTCCTTGGTGAAGCTAGTTAACTCATGCTTATAAGTTTGCTCACAATAGAACTCTTATCATCATCATATTCATTATCATAATCACAATAATCATCATCATAAAAAGAGTTAGATGAAGATGGTACCTCATTTTCATTCTCAAGAGCCATGAAGTAAAGGTTGGCCACTTCTTATTGTTCCTCGTCCTTTTCGGATTCAGAGGAGTCATCCCAAGTAGCTTTAAAGGCCTTCTTCCTTTCCTTTGCTCCCTTATTCCTGTATTTGAGTTTGGGGCACTCACTTCGAATGTGACCCGGTTTCTTGCATTCATAGCAAGTAACATCTTTGGTTTTCTTCTTATCTTCTCCTTCATACTTTTTGTTGAAGTCTCTTATTCTTGAAGTTTTTTGTGAGTATGGTAATATCACCATCTTCATCACTAGAATCTTCAAGATTTTCTTCTTCACTATCATTTTTTGAAGCTTTTAATGCAATGTTTTTTTTTTCTTTTCTACCTTCTCTTCTTCCTCTTCACCTCTTTGCTTAATTGTAAGCTCATGGGTGAGAAGCTTTCCAACAAGCATGTCGGTTGAAAGATTAGCAAGGTCTTGAGCTTCCTCAATTGAAGTAACTCGAGATTCCTAATCCTTCTTATGTAGGATTCTTAGAATCTTATTATTTACTTCTTCCTTGGAAAAATGTTTTCCATGTTTCTTGAGGGTTGTTAGAAGAGCCATGAGACGGTTCATCATCTCCGTGATTGATTCGTGTGGCTTCATTTTGAAGAGTTCATATTCATACATATGAAGTTGAACCTTCTTGGTTCTAACTTGCACATTTCATAGTGGTTTTCTAAGGTTTCCCATATTTCCTTGGCCGTAGTATAATGTTGAAGTTTGCCTCCTTCTTCTTTTGACATGGAGGAGACTAGAGTGATCATAGCCTTTTTATTTTTATAATTCCCTTTTTGTTGAATGGTGTTCCAATCATCTATTGGAATTTTAGAAATCACACCATCAATTGTAGTTTTGGGTGGTTCCCAACCTTTTAGGATAATGTCCCAAAGTTTGATAGAATCACAATCTAGATAAAGCTCCATTTTGAATTTCCAATAAGGATAATCACTATCATCAAAGAATGGTTTAAGAGAAGAGATGTTTTGATATTCACTCCCTATGATCTTGTATTCTAGCAATGAAGTACCTAGAATTCAAGCTCTGATACCAATTGAAAGAGCCCTAGAGGGGGGGGGGGGTTAATAGGGCTATCGAATAAAAATTGAAAGTAAATCGAATTAAACAAGAATTGAAAGAATGTTGAGAAGGAAGAATGATGAACACAAGAATTTAAGGAGTTTGGATTCTCAGCAATCCTACGTCTCCATCTAACTTATGCCCAAGTTAGGATTTTCAATCAGCCATAATCTTATTCACAAGATTAAATACACACAAGAGTTTAAGGCTCACTCTTTCAACCTTACAAACAAGAGTTTCAAGGCTTACTCTAAAACCAATTCCCAAGTGTTTTAATGGTTAAACACTTAAACCAATTCCTTTAGAATAGAATCTCACTTCTCATTTTTTAAACCCATAAAATTGAAGAATAAGAATATCTATTCTAACACTCGCCAAACTCTCACAAGAGTTTATCAAAAATAAGAATGAATTTAAGAGTTTTCAGAGCTTAATTGAATGCTTAAGAGAGAATTTGAATGATCAAGTGTCTTAAACTTCAATTCAACTCTAAGAGTTGTTTATATAGATAAACACTCAAAAATATAGTTGTTGGAGATGTCAAACATGTCTTCAATGTCTCTTTTTCAAAATAAAAAAATATGATTATTGAGATGTCACCATAGCAGCAGAGCTTCAGTCACAGCCTATTGTTCACTTTAGCTTTCTATCACCATAGTAGCTCTTGCTTCAGTCGCAACCTACTGTTCATCTCATCTCCAACATCTCTTTTTTAAATTCAAAAAATATGTCCATTGAGCTATCACCATAGAAGTAAAGCTTCAGTCGCAGGCTACTATTCATCTTGGCTTTCTATCACCGTAGAAGCTTTTGCTTCAGTCGCAGCTTACTATTCATCTCAGCTTTCTGTCACCATAGCAACCCTTGCTTCAGTTGCAGCTTACTATTCATCTCAACTTTTACTTGGCTTTCATTTGAGTCCTAACTTATACACACTTAAAATAAACATATTAAATGCTCAAAATTAAGTTTGTTAAGATCAAAATTAAGATTGATTATTGCTAAGGTCAACACAACTCAACTGCTCAACACACTTTTTCCATAAAAACTAACTCCCAAGAATTATCTTGCATTGGAAAACTTAATTTATTCTCCTTCTTAACTAAAAAAATTATACTCCTTCATAGCACCTGATGCATCACCACAACCAAAAACTATATTCCCTCCTCTTCTGACCCAAATGAAAAAGTCGAAAATCCCCAATATGATTTGTGGTTTCAAAAATATCAAATGTTGTTGTCCCGAATTTTGTTATCTCTTAGTGAAGATGGCTTCCTACATGTCTTCGGACATCATTCATCTCTTCCGCTTAGCAAGCTCTCTCTACTGCTTTTGGGTCTATCTCTTGAAACAATCAATTGTAAATACACATCGAACTCCAAGAACTCATGAAAAATGACTTAACAATCATTAAATATCTCAAGAAAGTCAAAGCTTTGGCTGACGAACTTCAAGCTGCAGGACATGCTTTCTCTCCAGTAGAGTTCAATGCAATAATATACAGAAATATTAGGCTGAATATCATGGAATCATTAGAGGCTTAATTTTTCGACCCGAACTTGTATCATTCTCTGAATTACATGGTGAATCAATGGCTTAAGAAATTCTGCTTCATAGTCATATTCCCTCACCTATTGCTAACGCTACAATTAAATCCACCAATGCAGCTTTGGTATTGCCCATGCCAAACACATATCCATGTTGGTCTCCATAGTTCACTCCTCGATTTCCTGGCTCCTCAACTATAGCATATCAACCCCAAAACAAAGGCCTTTATCAAATTTATGGTTACCGAAACCACATAGTAGATGTATTCAAAAGACGTTTCCAATCTCATCAGTCGTTCAGCTCTAATTCTAAAGCTCATTTTGTTCAGTTTTCATGGACTAAGAACTTCCACCTATCGTCCTCAAATTCAAGCACAACCATTTCAATCTCCTTCTTATGTGTGGTATCCTAACATTGGTGCTAACTTTCATGCCACACCTGATGTCTCTACCTTAAGTTCAACATTTGATTACACAGGTTCTTATCAATTACATGTTAGAGTTGGATAAGATTTACCCATACAAAAATTCACTAATGACAACTATTATTTCTTTGACTTTTCGCCTACTCATTTTCTTATAAAGGATTAGGTTACTAAAAGAGTTCTTCTTCAAAGGTCGAGGACTGTATATTCTTCGTCCACCACCTCAAGCCTTGGTTTCCACCTTTCCATCTCTCCAAGATCGGCACACTCGCTTTGGGCATCCTCAACAGCGGACAATTACTAAAATTGTTAATGATTTTAATTTACCATGCTCATCATCTTATTTTGCCCCCTGTTCTTCTTGTTATTTAGGAAAATTGG
Organism: Mallotus japonicus; assembly: GCA_949634005.1. Taxonomy (NCBI): domain Eukaryota; kingdom Viridiplantae; phylum Streptophyta; class Magnoliopsida; order Malpighiales; family Euphorbiaceae; genus Mallotus; species Mallotus japonicus. The sequence continues at coordinate 345 of CATIWK010035637.1, read as the reverse complement.
CTAAGCTTCCCTTTGCATCTATCACCCATACTAGTACCTCTACTTTTGACATTGTTCATTTCGATGTTTGGGGCCTTGCTCTTATTAGATCTAGTCAACGACATCGATATGTTTTATTTATTGATGATTACACTCGATTTACTTTGGTGCATTTTCTCAAAAATAAAAGTGACGTATTCTCTTCATTTTTATATTTTCAAGTCTTTGTTAAGACCCGAAAATTTAATAAAAACGTTAATATTTAAAAGTGCATTTAGTTTGGAAAACTCATTATTTAATTACTTAATTTATTATTTGACATTTAATTTTTATTTTAACATTTGCAACTTAATTAAATTTAATTTG
>CATIWK010035599.1:0-11598 GCA_949634005.1 Mallotus japonicus | reverse complement strand
CCACATAAATATTCTAGTAAAATCTTTAAAATATTTATACTTATAATCCCTCAACTTTATTTTATATACAATTAACTCTAATTAGTTATTTTTTTATATTTATTTATTTTTTTCATTAATGCAAATGCACATGTAGTGACATGCATGTTACAGGTACAATTTATACTACTAGGTCTGTTATTTTCAATGAGTCCTCTTTTCCTTATGTCACTTTATTTTCTAACTCTTCATCATCCTCTTTGTCTGCTAGTGTTCCAATTTCTTTTTCTTCTACTTCTATACCTACTTTTTCAGCCCCCCTGTTGTCTATTCCTTTTAGCCATAATTCCTCAAGCTTTATCACCAATGATCCTTCTCATTATTCTCCATCTTCATTGTATGATTCTTCTACATTGCATCCTACTTCTGCTTCCTCCTCCACTCATTCCTATTCTTCTTTATCTGCTATTTCAAATTCATCATCCCATTCTTCTTCTTCCTTGCATAATTTTTCTTCTTTCATAATTCCTTCTTTACAGCATGGTATGCAAACCCGATCCAAATCTGGAATCTATAAACCTAATCTTAAGTATGCTGCTTTATCTACTTGTACTATTGCTTGTACTGAACCCTCTACTGTCTCACAAGCTCTTTCTATACCTGAGTGGAAAGCAGCTATGGATGCTGAATATGCTGCCTTAATAAAAAATAATACATGGAAACTAGTTCCTACTACCTCTACTGATGTTGATTATTTTGAGACTTTTAGTCCTGTTATTAAGCCTTATACAATCCGAGTTATTTTCTCCTTAGCTGTTACTTTCAATTGGCTGGTTCAATAAATAAATATTAATAATGCCTTTTTGAATGGGGATTTAAAAGAAACTGTCTTCATGGCTCAACCTGAGAGTTTTATTGATTTTTCTAAGCCAACTTTGGTTTGTAAGCTTCAGAAAGCCCTTTATGGCTTGAAGTAGGCACCAATGGCTTGGTTTGATAAACTTAAACAAGCTTTGTTTGATTGGGGTTTTCATAATTTTGCATCTGATTCTTCTTTGTTCATTTATAAAAAAAATGGGAAATTGGTGATTTATTAGTTTATGTTGATGATATATTAGTTATTGGTGAAGATTATGAGTTAATAACTCAGGTATTCAGGAACTCAGTGCTAAATTTTCTCTTAAGAATCTTGGTTCTATTACCTACTTTCTTGGTTTTGAAGCTCACAGGGATTCTACAGGTCTTTATCTCACTCAATCGAAGTATCTTTCAGATTTATTACTCAAGACTCATATGGATGCAGCCAAGCCTAGTTCAACTCCTATGTGTCTCAAACAAAAACTGTCTGCCACCGATAGTGCTCTTTTTGATCAACCAACATTATTCCGAAGTATCGTCGGCACACTTCAGTATTTAGCAATGACCAAACCTGATATTTCTTTTACCGTGAATCAGTTGAGTCAATTTCTTCAAGCTCCTACTATTTTGCATTGGGTAGCCTGTAAGCGAATTCTTCAATATTTGCAAGGTACAAGACATGTTGGTCTTCATTTTACACCTTCCATTTCTTCTTCTTCCATTCTCTCTCTAAAAGGTTATTCTGATGCTGACTGGGGCAGTAATGTTGATGATTAAAGGTCCATTAGTGGATATTGTGTGTTTCTTGGCACAAATCTTATTACTTGGTCTTTACAAAAGAAACGCGTTGTAGCTAGAAGTAGTATAGAATCTGAGTACAAGGTTTTAGCTTCTGCAACTACTAAATTGATTTGGTTACAATCTTTATTTTCTAAGTTGGGTTTTTCACTTAGACAGCCATCCATTCTTTGGTGTGATAATGTTAGTGCAATATCTCTTGCCTCTAATCATGTTTTCCATGCTAGGATCAAACGTATCAAGATAGATGTGCATTTTATCAGAGAGAAAGTTATTGCCCATCAACTTGGTGTTGGCTATGTCCTAACTACAGACCAACCTACTAATCTCCTCACAAAACCTTTATCTGCAGATAGGTTTCGATTTCTTTGTTCCAAGCTTTGCCTCGTTGACACTAGGTCTCGCTTGAGGGGGTGCATTGTGTACCTAATCTTTCTAATTAGTTAGTCTCTTGTAACTAATTGTACAATTGTTATTTCTACAGTATATCACTCTTGTATATATATACACTCTTGTAAACAATGATTAGATTAGAAGTAGTTATTACTTTTCTAAGCTTTCTTCTTTCTCTCTTGTTTCTTTCCTTAATTATTAATATGGAGATGAAGTACTTCGATAATAGTGCAGGTGCTAAGTCCGCTCATGAGGTATTGTCCGTTTTGGCTTAGGGACCTCACAGACCATACAGTTTTGTTCGTCTCATGGAGGAAAGAAGAGACTTGAGCTTATAAGGATCTAAGCCTCTCATCTCCTAGCCAATGGAGGATATTGGATGCACCATCAATGATAAATCTATAGAATGTTGTTTTCCCATGATGATATATAGCACGAATGCTCTTTTCTAGTAATTCATCTTTATCAATTTTTTTTCAATTCGTTTTTCTTTTATTTTCTGATGTTGTTTAACTTGGGAATACATTTTCAAATGAAGAAAGCAAAGCACTCAGGAGTTCTACCTTGTGATGGAATAACAGCCTTACACTTGGAATTAGTGCACTAGCACTACTGCTTTACTTATCTTTTTGAATTGATACAGAAGTAGAAATTCTTGCATCTTCTCTTTTTCTGATTTTCCAAGAGTCAATCATTAAAATATATATTTAATTTACATGTCAAATGAACTATAACACCCCATTCAATATGTAACTAAACACCTTAGAATTCTCAATACTACAAGAAGAAACATGCTCACAAGAAACCAACCTTCAACATTCTATTAAAAGGGCTTAATGTATTGAGAACACATGCATTAGCTAAACAAATATACTTATCTATATATGGCCAAAATACATATTCATATATGGATATGGCCATATTCACAAAACTATACATACTACGCTATTCTAAAGGTTAAAAACAGCATCAAAAAGCTAAAATGTTGGCTCGACCTTGGCTCTAATGCGAAAGAGTGCAAAAACTATGATCAACCAAGCTAAAATTCACTCCCGGAGTAAATATTCTTAAAAAATTGTAATATTGAAAGATGAGTACAAATACTTAGTTAGTAGATTAAGAATTAACAATGGGAAACATGTATTTCTTAGAAACAATCATATAAATATCATTTATACCAAATTCAAATAACTTACCACATTTCCATTTCAATACAAAGCTTGGTCAAATCATAAATAGCAAATCACATACTTTTCAAGGAACATCATATTTATAAATATTCATCATTAAAATCAAGAGATTTGGTACACACTCAAGTCATCCAATATGTTAGTCCCCTAAAAGCATTAAACACACTTAGGTGGTAACCCATCCAATATGTTACTCCCCTTAAGTGATCAAATGCATTTAGGTGGTAACCCATCTAATATGTTACTCCTCCTAAATGTTTATAAGTCATACACGCATGTAGAGATACTCCAAAGGGTAAACCATCTGATTACATGCCCCAAAGGAAATTAGTGTAATCAAGCATTGTCCCAAAGATAGCCATTTCATCAACAACATTTTCAGCATCTCACACATCAACCATAACATGAGTGTGTACCATTATTATTAAGCAATACATATATATATACACTTTCTATTTAGCAATATTTATCAAAATACAATACATATTCCCATTATTTAGTAGTAAAATAGCATTCATAATGGCTTTCACAAGATAGGATCAAGAATCATATAATATTTAACAATAAACTAAATTTTACAGAAAATAAATATTCATATTTATATTTATATATATAGTAGAGTTGCAACCATAACATTGCTAATTAATTATCTACTCACCTTGTCAAAGCAAAATTCCAAGATCAAGTCCAACATACCAAATTAAGAAGACTCTTGAAGAGCACTATACACCCGAGCCCCTTGATTCGATCTCTCCATAGTATTACCCCTTATCCCAGCATCTCCTAATACCAAACATTATTGGGAAATTCTTACCTACACTGGGTGTACACCCAGTGGTAGGATTTAAAACACAAGACACATGTCTTATTTTCATCAACCAAGTACATAACATTTGAATGACGTGTCTTAAATCCTACCATTGGGTGTAATACGTCCAGTGTAGGCAAGACTTTCCCAACATTATAACCTCAAAACTACAAAAAAAACCTAAATACAAGAATGATTATGAAGTGCATAGACTAAATGTTTAAATTAGTTGACTAACTTAATGACTGAATTTTGACATGAAATTTTACAGGTATATGGTCAACATATTGGAGTATATGTACACCAAATATCAGGTCAAAACACTAGGTTTAAGGGCCTAAAATACTCAAATTTAAGAACTAGCCTCCGTAGAATTGCCTACTGCAGTAGCCTTGGAAATCAATTTAATTTTATATCCGAACGAATGTATTTCATCATGAAATTTTACCACATGATAAATAACAAATAAAAGTGTCTTCATACCAAAAATGGGGTCAAAATGACAGAGTTAAGGGTCTGAAACTACTGAAAAACCGAATCAACCCTGCACATCACAAACAGAATTTTTTAGTAACCCAACATCTTTTATCTTCATACCTTCTTTATATTTATGTAATATTCATACCCTCTAGTTAATTCAATTTAACATTAATAAATCAAAATTCTATGTATATGAAAATGCAATGCATGTATGTTACAGGCATGCCAATATCACATGAATAACCATGCTGAAGCTGAGTTTACACTTCAATTGTTTGGTCATGTGCATGTAAAACCTGACGGGTTAAATTCTATTCAACTTTGGATCTGTTATTGCGGTTAGATGTTATTTGCAGTCCTGTTGTCGCTAAGCTAAGAAGCATTGCTGCTGTTGCTTGTTGGTAATTTAATGATTATGTTGCTGTTGTTGATTGTTGGATCCGGCTTGTTTCCTTCTCCTCTCAAAAATGGCACGATAGTGTGACATGGATGAGAAGGGTGTTTTGGGATCTCTCAGTCAGGAACATTATTCTCACAGGAAGCGGCAATTTTGCTCTTTTTCTACTTTGTTTGATGTGCTCTGTATTGAGTTTGCAATGAAATTTTTTTGCATTAGAAGTTATGCATTACAAATTGTCTTCATCATTGCTTGTTTCTTTGAGGAAGTACTTTACCAGTGTAACCTTTTTTTTAACTAATTCACCCCTAAACTTTTATATACTGACTAACTAGCTAGTTTCAATTTGTTAAATTTTATAATATAAAAAATATGAATTAGTAAAAGTTAAATTTCAAATTTATATTTTTAGGAATGAATATTTATTTTAAAATACAAATTAAAAAATAAAATATAGGAAAATATAATTAATTTTTAAATTATTTTACAAAAATTAAATCAAAATAATCAATTATGCATTAAATTTTTCTAAGAGAAAAAATTGGAGTTCAGAAATCAGGAAACGCACCCGAGCATCTCAAGTAGGTTGACACCCTCTTAGCATTTGCATCACGCTTTTGAAGTCCAATAGAATAAATTGAATTATGAAAAAAAGAATTACAAACAAAATCCAAAGCTTTACAATGAAAAGCTTAGCAAAAACGAAAGGCACCTAGCCTATTAAAATCATTACAAATGAACTGTGCACGAAAAGGTGTAGAAGAATCCCACCATTGAACAGAAGTTTGAGTAATTCCATGCTTAGCTAAAGAATCGGCGACCGCATTCCCTTTCCTGTAAATTATGCATTAAATTTCAAAACTGAATATTAAGTTGCATCTATCCAACTTTTCTATTATAATTGAATAGCACTCATGTATATAATTAAATAGTTATGAATGTAGTTTTAAAAAATTAAAAAATTTAATTTTTTTAATTTTTAATTTTACATAGCTCAAGTAATAAGTTGGATAAGTTATGTGAAGTTTAATTATATTAATTTAGTCTTACATTAATTTTTCTTTCCTTGCAGAATCTTGAAAATTTGAGATTAATTGATCTTACTGACTCCATGGATCTAGTCAAAATTCCAGACTTATATAGAGCCATAAACCTTGTAGACTTAAGGAATTGTAGAAGCTTGGTGGAGATTCCTTCATCTCTTAAATATTTGAGGCAGTTTACTGCATTGGATTTTTCAGGTTGCTCCGGTCTTCACAGGTCGCCAAGCTGCCTGCATTCGAAAAATCTTGAGATACTTTATCTCTCTTATTGCTCAAGGTTCCGTGTTATAAAAGGCATGATGGAATTGTAATAGAACAAACGATGGAATTGTAATAGAACAAGTACTGCCCTCATCATTTCAACTTCCTGATTTGAATTTGCGTGGGTGCTCAATGCTACAGAGTCTTCCAGACAACATTTGCGATCTGAATTGTCTTACAAATTAAACATAGGTTATTGTGTAAATCTATACATACATTGCCTGAGCACTTGGGGGATCTAAAATCTCTGCTTAGTCTTGATGCAAGCGGTAGTGATATAAATGGACTACCTGACAGCATTCGCAATCTGAAAAGGCTTGAATCTATAAATATTGGTGGATGTGCAAACCTAGTAGGACTGCCAGAGAAATTGAGAGATCTAGCATCTCTTATGAAGTTTGTAGCATATGGGAGTGGTATCATATATTTACCACAGCTTCCACCAATTTTAAAGAATCTACACGTAGAAAATTGTGCATCGCTAGAATCAACATCACTTCCAACTAGTCATGGAATTAGACTTTTTAAGCTTTTCAACGTATTGAAGAGACCCTTCTTCAACATAACTATGTTCCGGGTATATTTCTTCCTATTGTTCTATGCTAATTTTATAAGAATCAAATTAATTATATCATCGGGAAATTCATTTTATACATAGAATGTTACAGCCAATTATACTATGTAAATGTATCTTATATTTGATCAAGTGTTTGGTACAATAAAAGTAAATTGTTACAATTAAATCCATGAAGTTATTTTGCAAAATCAATTCAACAATGATTTATATATGTTATAAATTCAATCATTAGATGTAACTATATCAACAATAAATCCAAGAATTTCCCGTAAGTAACCATATCATATCATAAAATGAGATGCATATTAGTTTATTGATGTGTTTATTCCAGTTCTATATGTTAGCAGTTTGGTGAGGATCTCTTCTTATGTGTCCCAGGAAGAGTGAAGTACCGAAAAATATGAAGTATAATAATAAGAGCGGATATTACCACAATGCGAACTGTGGTTAGGCGTTCGAGGTTTCTATTAGTGTGCTGTTGTTGATCCCAATCTCTTCCATGAACACCGCTTTGATGTGCTTCGTTGTGAAATCGTTCTCGACTTGTGTATGAGGCCTCCCAGTCTGCATATTCCTGTGCGTTCTTACATTGGTAATTCTATAGCAGTCCTTAAATCAAGACACCTGTTCCTTTGGCGTAGCGATTTCAATAAAAGTATGTTTTTTACGAATACAGTAGCCTTTTAATTTTTCCTTAATGATACTGACAATAAATCACGCTACTATGATGAGATAATTTAATGTGGAGTCCAATATTCACTTATCATGATGGAGCTTGGGATGTAATGGAAGAATAGCCTTGCACTTCGAATTGTTGCACCTTGAATTGTCAGAACAAAAAGATACCATCATTATCTTGTGCAGTGGTTGATATGGCATGGTGACAGAAATGGTTTGCTGGGCTATCTTCTCTCGGATTTGATCTTCTATAAAGCCATCTCTTTTGAGTTGTTCACAAGTTATGTCAGAGGAACAAGCAAGCCGAAGCTAAGTTTTTACTTAATATTGATCCTGTATATCTTTTCTAATTGTTTGTTTATTCAACTGTACATTACATTTCTATTGTTTTACGTTTTTCTTTGTTTTCTGGATCTTTGTTGTATAAGGAATTCTTAGGATTGACCAAAAAATAATTTAAAAATTCACTTCACTTCTCATTTCTAGCATCACTAATATCACTGTAACACCTTGATAGCATTAATCTTGGTGTTTTTTATATTGCTGGCTTTGTTTTGTCATTTTATATAAAGTGTATTTTTTGCTTCCTCCTTCAATTATCGTGGAGAAAATTTTTTGTACCTTTGTTTATAAATTTGTCATCAACATTCATATAACACATATTATTTTCTTTTTCTTACTGTACTCTGTCTATACACTACAATATTGATCTAGTATCACGGCTGCTGCTGCTTCTTCTCAAACCAAGAAGTTTGATGTGTTCATAAGTTTTAGAGGTTCAGATGTGCACAATGGTTTTCTAAGCCATCTCTAAAGCTTTGTTTGAAACAGGTGTTGATACGTTTGTGGATGAAAATCATTGTGCACATTTCCTTAGTCGTGTTTAAGTACTCACTATGCAAATTAATTATATAAACTAATTACAGGACCCAACATTAATACGGGTGTTAATTTTTTAAAAAAAAAACATTAATACAGGTGTTGGTACGTTTGTGGATGAAAATCATTGTGCACATTAGTACTCACTATACAAATTAATTATAAACTAATTACAAGAGAATGAAGAAGAATAATAGATAAAACTCGTTTAAGAGCTGCTTCAATCTTCAAACCCTTGTTCCCTAGCTCTTGTCTGTGGCTTTTAGAATGTAGAATTCTCTTCTAAAAATTAAGACCAACCCCCCTCTTAAAAGAGGCAAACAAGAGCTATATATAATAGTTCCAAAAAAAAAATACTAAAAATAGTTTCCAAAATTTATTTATGCCGAAGTGCACGGCTGTGCACTTTTTATGCACGGCTGTGCATCACTACTACTCCAGAAAATCATCAAACTAGGATTGGCCGTGCGCATGGCTGTGCACTTTTTGTTATCTCAGGAAATTGAATCAGGATTGGTCGTGCTCATGGCTGTGCATTTGGTGCATGGCTGTGCAGATTTTGATGTACGGCTGTGCACCACTATCTATTCTGCGAAGTGAAATATTCAGGCTCAGGATTGGCTGTGCACATGCAGGTGCACGGCTGTGCATGCCTCTACATCTTCAATTCATTGAGATTTTGAGCTTTCCTCTTCAAGTTCTAGCATGAATTCCACTTGCATTAATCCAAATTTGGGCACACCTAACCAATGAACACCAAAACACCAAAATTAAGCTAAAATTAACAAAAGTTAACAGAAATTATAAAAACCTTTAAAAACATAAGTTTTAAGAAATTCAAATAAAGACACAAAAATTCAAGAATAAAATAAACACTTTAACACCTAAAAACTTAACAACTTAGTGCTCAAAATCCATCATTTTTAGCACTTATCACATCTTAAGCTCCAACTGTAACATATGTTGTCACGTTAAATAGATACACACATACACATATATATAACTCATTAATCAATTAAATCATTATCACCGATGTATGGTTATAATTAATTTGTTTTAAAATTTACTCTACACCACTCATTACTTATATCATATTTAAGTTTTTTTAGATTTGAAAGTTATTTATATCCATATGACATATACTAGAGAGGAAGACTCATACATTAACAAAAGTGGTCCATATTCATAAAAGTTCCATTCGCAAATGAAACCAAATCTGCTTGATTAATCAATAAATACTTTTTAGTAGCTTACATCATTTTTCAATACATGTTAAAATGAAATATCAATTTCCAGTGGAATATGTGCATTTTTATGTTCTTCAAGCTGTAGTATATATATAGTTGCATTAAATAAATAAATAAATAAATAAATATATATATAGTTGAAAAAAAATTTCCCTATTCATCTATAGTGCTGAGAATGCCATCCGATTTTGAACTATTTGTAAAATTGCCACCGTTTTCCTTTTGATTGCTACACCCGAATCACAAAACTGCCACCATTTTTTTCTTTTGTGACCCTTACTGAAAACGATGCCATTTTGATAACTTCCATTTTTGCCCCTCTATAGCCAAGAAAAACGTCGTCATCCTTTTTGCCCTTTAGATGTATTCAGCTTACTTCTTTAGAGTATATTCACATTTCATTTAATTGGTAAATAGAAACCCTAATTTCTATTCTCCCCATCTCCGCATTCTGCAGCCCCACCTCCCTTTCTTTTCTTTTTCTATGTAAATTCTCCTCCTTTGGCTTTTACTTGCCCTATTCCTCTCATATCTTCTCTTTTGTTCTCACTTTCCGGCCCTTACTCCCTCTTCTCTTGCATGTTTCATCCATGGCTTTGGTATATTTTCTTTAGGGTATATTTTCTTCTCATAATTGGGTCCTCAATGTCGAAGCTTCTGCTCAGATTTGCTTCCTTTTTTGGCCTATTGTTTCCCGCAGGCAAGAGGCTAGAAATCTCACCTCTGTGCCTTTCTAGTTGTGGTTCGTGATTCTTAAAATAAGGAGAACAAAGCTATGTTTATTCTATCCTTTAATTGCCATCTATTAGTTGTTTTGCTGTTTGTGTTAGGTTCCATATTCTCCTTACTGTTGAAGTATGTGTTTTCTTCTTTTTTTTTTTTTTTTGCATGTCTAGGCCCATGTTTGTTTTGGTCCTGTTCTGCATTTCTAGCTTGGATTGTTGGTTTTGTTTTGTTTTCTTTGTTCTATGTTTGATTTATTGTTCATCATTGCATTCTCCTTGCTTTATCTTTTTTAATCAATTGAAAATTGGCATTTTTCAGTGCCTTTTCAGGTTTGGATTGTTGCCTTTTTATTTCAGATTTTTTTAAAAAAAAATATAATTCGTCCATTTTAGCATGTGTTAATTGCCTCCACGTTTTGCATTTTTGTCCTAGCTTTTTTCTTTTGATTTTCTTTCTCTTTGCATTGTGCCTTTCTGCCTTTGTTGTTGTGTTTAGTTTGTTTTTTTTTTCTTGCTTTTTAAATTCTTTATTTTGGTTGTGCATTCTTAGTCTGTGTTTATTTCGGTGTTTTTTGTGTGTTAATGGTGTCTGTGTCTGGTGTTTGCATTGTGCCACTCTGCTGCGTTTATTTTTTTTCTTCCTTTTAAAGTTTTTCATTTTGGTTATGCATTGTTGGTTGAGTATGGTGGAATTGATTTGCATTCTGTTAGAAGGGAACAGATTTTGGTTCTCCATGGTTTTTCTTGGTAGCTTCCATTGATTGGTTTTCCCTCTTGATATCATTAGTTTTCTTGCAATACAAAAATTCATAAATGTGTATCTAGTAGAGGATTTGCCTCCTGATTGCTCTTTATGCCTTTCATTAAATGCATTTGCGGGAGATTGCTCTCTATGCCTTTCATTTTGGCTTCTCAATTGTGCCCTTTTGCTTTGATTTGGAGAGTCTATAAATGCTTGTGCTCGCTATTCATGTAAATGCAATATCTCCTTTATGTTCTTTCCTTTTATCAGTTTATTTCTTTCAGTTTTACTGATGAGTTAGGTAGCTTATTCAATGCTGCCTCCTTTATTTTTTTACTTAGTCTAGCATTTATTTATGTGTGTTTATTATGCTGTTTTTCTAATGTGTTTCTGGTGGCTGCGTTTGTAGACACCCAATTCTGGGATAAGGGAGTGTGGATGCGACAGAGGACTCCGATGATGAGAATTCATTATAAATAGATCCTCAGAATTTGATTTTTGGATCTCAAAGGCTAAAATGCTCTTTCTCAAGGATTTAATTGA